>KN730993.1:0-13070 GCA_000816745.1 Ancylostoma duodenale | reverse complement strand
ACAATGAGAACATCTATAAGTTTTTTTTTTTATAACATCTGACCTGTTCCTACATTCCTCCTCAGGCAGTCCAAAGTACGTATGTACATATCTTTCGATGTGCATAAATGTTTAAGAGTAGCAGTAAGTGATTTTACTACGCAGTACTAAAAACACACAAGTGAACCACTTCTCACTCTCTGTTCTCGTGTTCTTCTTCTGTTCTTCATCAAGAACACAGTAGAGTTTCCACATAAATAGGAATGCAGTAGCGACGTGAGCATCATCGACAGTCATGAACTCTAGAGAAAGGGCAGAATCCGGCAATTGGAAACAGTAGTACATTGGGGTTCTGCAAATGTCAGAGTAACTACTTCCACCTTTCATTCCCACTTTATTAAGTTTTAGGCTACTCACCTTATTTGCCCTATTATGGAGCAGTAGCAGCTCCTGCTCCTGTGATGCATGCTGCTCCGGCCTACTACCGTACCCGTATCCAATGGTAGTTTTGCTTGCCATTTCAGTTTTTCAACCCGTTCTTGTGATATGATATTTCGCAGTGTTTTATAAGGCTTTTGCGTTACATCCAATATAATTTTTAGGGCTATCATCATCCTCACAAGGAGCTTCACAATGTCGCAGGAGCCGTCCAACGAGGTGATAGTTCAAACCTTATTTCCTCTAAGGCAAAGAAAAGCGCCACTTACCTCAAGTTGAAATAGAGGGATTGAGATTTGTAGTGTTTTCCATTGCAGAAAGCGGGCTTCTCACCGACGTATCCATTCGATTCCCAATGAAGAAGACACTGAAGATGTTCTAAAAGATTCGAAAGAAAGGAAAAGAAATTGAAAAACATATAGCTCGTTTGCTGAATTGATTAATTTTGATAAATAAACATGTATACTGATCTTGTGATGGAGTTGCTCCTTACAACGCCAACCACCAAGTGTTTTAAAAAAAGTTGAAGGGAAAAAGTCGAGGACACTTCACAACTACCAACAAACCTGATTAAACTATGAAGAAAAATTTCACTTCGAAAAAAAAAAACATTCAAAGGAGCTACTCTTGATTGAGCAGTTTTTGTTAGTTTGTTCTTCGTTTGCATCTGATCAGCTCAAGAAAAATTGTCCCTACATTGCTTTGCCAAGCAGTTTGTTATGAGCACTTTATTTGGATAAATTTAAATTTTTTTAAAGTTGGATCTACAGCTAGTTTCCGTTTCGTGCCTTATCCTTATAGGAACACTAAGCTTCGTTATACGTTTTCTCCTACACTCATCAGTAAGGTAAAGGAAACTCATAATGTGTGTTGTAAATTTTGATATAAAGGCATATGACACAAATACAATTATACATGCACACATACAATACTCGCACTAAGTTTGTTAAAAATGAGGTAGTATGCATGTAAAAATGAAGAATGGAGATTTTGTCACAATGCAGCTAACGAGATGTTGTAAGGTGATGACTGTACAGTAAAGCCGCCGTCTCCTTTTCATTACAATTTCCTTAGTACATGTACAGCCGGAGAACTGAGCGGACGATTCGATATGCTCGACAACTACTTTGTTTTTCAACAAATGTAATGGAGCGATTTCCTTTCTTGTGCAAGACCGGAGCCCTGTTTCAGGACATTTCTACTATTTTCGAATGTGCAGCTCTCCACGATTTGGAAATGTCCTATAGAATTATCTCCTTTTTCTTGTCCCTGCAAATTTTGGCATCGGAATCCACAAAAACTGGGGGAGCATTGTCAACGGACATTATATCGTCCCACGGCTTTAACGATAGGAGTTGACCTACTCCAGCAACAGTTGGAATAGGCCCAAGCAACTGATTTACCTATGATCCTGTCACTCTTTGCGTTTGCTACAGTGAAAAGATTCTCGCCAGGAAAGACGATCGAGTGGTAGCGAAACTGAGAAAATCACTTTAGCATCTGCCTGCAGGAACTCTTCCTTTTCTCTCACATAGTATCGGATGATGTGTGGATTTCATGAGAATGGTAAGGATGGATCTTCAGCTCCTTTCACACAATTTTTTTCACTGGTCTACGGACGATCCTGAGGTCTGTCGCCATTTTGCGCATGGATGTTACGGATTTCTGCAGATCTTTCTCCGACAAATCTTCACTCCATTGGGAGTGGTTGCTGCAGTGAAAAGATCTCTACCCTCCTTGTCCTCATTGCCTCCAAGCTCTCTGAAGATTTCTAGTGTATCTCGAACAGTTATTAGGTGCAGAGATAACCTTTTCACAGTGCACGCCGCAAACTTTTGCCGTCAACGCAGTTAAATTATGGCACTGTTCACGACGCTGCAGGCAACTATGACGAGATGACTGTAATTTTGGCATAAAAGATGACGAAGTAATAGGAAAATGAGAAGACAATGCGAAGAAATCCAGGAATCCTGTAGAATTGGGTGCACGGGTAATTTTTGGACACCCTGTATATTGCGCTAAACTAGTGCGCTACAAATCGTACTCGCAAAATCAGGACTAGGGTTGGCTTATTCATACGTGTGAAATGTGTCGTCAACTCGTCCCTTTCAGCACCCAGAGAAAGCTTGATGATTGGTACTGCAGTGAGGTGCAAATTCATTACAAGATTATTACACATATTTATTTATCAAAATCAATCCATTTGGGCAATCGGGCTAAACATTTTCAGTCTTTCCTTTGTTGCAAATCTTCTAAAGACTCTTGAGTGTTTTCTTCAATGGGAACCGAATGGAGACATCGGTGAGAAGCCCACTTTCTGCAAAAGAAAACACCTCAAATCTGAATCCATCTATTTCAACAGGGAAAAAGGGGTGTTTTGTTTATTTGAGAGAAAATAATGGTCTGAACTATTACCTCGTTGGACTGCTCCTGCGACATTGTGAAGCTCTTTATGAGGGTGCTGATAGGCCTAAACTATTCCTATTAGATCTAATGCAGAAGGTTTTATAGATCACTGGGAATTAACATGTCACAAGAACGGCTAGCAAAGCTGAAGTAACAAGTAAAACGTGCCATTGGATACGAGTACGGGTAGTACGTCGGAGCAGCCTGCACCACGGGAGCTGGAGCTGCTACTGTTCCATAATAGGGCAAATAAGGTGAGTAGCCTAAAACTTCATAAAGAATAAAAGGTGACTTGCTCTGACATTTCCAGAACTCCAATGTTCTGTTTCCAGTGACTGGGTTCTGTGCAATCTCTGTGATTTGCCACAAAATTTTCTTACTAGGTAAAGATACAAACCGTGGAATGCAGTGGGGAAGCTTGCGTCGGACCTGTAATTAGTTAAGATTTGTCCTAGATGAAGATACAAGAACTTATTTCTAATTTAAAGTGCTCTGCAAGAAAATGCGTGGAACTATAGACCTCTGACTACCTGTGAATGAGGAGGAGAAGAGCAAACAGGAAATAGATGGAGTTCATTGCAGCTGATGATGTTCACGCTGCTCCTGCACAAGTATTTATATGAAAACAACTCTGTGTTCTTGACGAAAAGCAGGATAAGAACACGGAAACAGAGAGCGAGAAGAGGTTCTCTTGAACGTTTTTGGTACATACTGCGTAGTGAAATTGCTTACTACTAGTTTCTCGAACTTTCAAGAACACTGAAAGATGTTCGCACGTGCCTGAGGAGAAATGTAAGATTGATCAAAAGTGAATCGAAACGATGAAAATTTCGAAGCATATCAAGTCGCAGGAAAGGTGCAGTGGGGAGCGCTCACCCGTTGAAGGATATAGCAGAGTTTTTGGATGTGTTGTTATTTCTCATCCTTGCCTTGTCTGCAAAGTATAAAGTGTATATTTGACAGGAGTTCTTCATAAAAATGTAAGAAAACAGTGTGGTCTTGCGATCTCTCCCGGTCTTTTCCCAAATAAAGCAAGATGAAACAACAAGGAACAACAATTGTGGTAAATTCAAAACAGAACAAGGAAAAGAAAACAAAGAATTATGAAGAACCTTTCGAACAGATGGTTCCGGGGACGTGTAATAGAGTCGAGAGCACTCACAACTTCCCGTTAGTCTTCCGAGTTCCGGGTTCCGAACGTGCGGTTGTAGTGTCCTGGGTTGGCTCGTCCTTACCGGGGCCAGACGGTCACGAGGTCTGACTCGCTCCCCTTTTTCCCTCCCCTGCTCGCCTCTCTAGAACTTTCCAGCTCGGCACGCAGAGCCTCTATTGGCTCGAAAATTCCCGCGCGACCATTACTGGTGGTAAGTGGATGGGCGCGCGCTGGAGAATTTGATCTGTGGATCACAGTGGTGATCGCCGTTTTAGTTACACCAGCACCAAATTTTAAGTTCACAACAACAATTATTACAATTTTTAAATTACGATTTTAATTACAATTTTTTAATTTCAATTACAATCTGGGTGATTAGCATACTCCTTGAAAGAGAACCCTCTTGATCTTTCAGCATGTGTACATATCTTGGGACAAATTCTTAGTTCTAGGTCTTGGTGAAACAAGGAATATTTCAATGAATAGCCAATCAGAAAAGCGACCATAATAGCGCGACGAACACCGCACGACGCAGTCGTCCAAGTCTTTTGAAGCTCTCACAAAAATGTGCTCCCACAAAAATGTGTATAATCAGAAATTTTGAGAGGGGTTTCTCAAAGTGCATGGATCCTGCATAGTTTAGCTGGATTTCCAGATTACTATTTCGTCAAATCCCCGCTTTATAACTTGTCATATCCGGCTAAATTTTGTTGGTACCCTGTATCTGATTTTTTGAAAGAAAGCATTAGCTGTTCCGCCTTTAAATCCACTTTCATTTATTTCAACATAAGGATAACCTTTATGAACTCCGAAAACCCCCAGAAACCCTCCGTCCAGTGCGAGTTATAGCTAATTAACTGGTCAAGTTGGCGTGATCTGCTCCATCAAAATAGCCACTTATACATGCATGTACGCATGAATATGAGTTCAATGACTTTGCTGTTCAGGTACCAAAACAATTGACTATTCCAAACAAGTGACGAAAAGAACAGAATGTTTATCAACAAGCTCGGAGATCGAAATGTTACGGCTACTGGTCCAGAATAGTAGTTTCCAGAGTAGTTTTCAACGAAAACCCATTGAGATATCCAATTTTTTCGATGATGAGCTAGGAATTTGGACCCAATTATGAAGTGGATATTTGCAAAAAAATCATGTCCCACCCATTTCTTGGAAAATTTGTCAGAATAAATGGAAGCACACAGCTGGGACATTCGTGACTGCCGTATCAAATCTCTAAGGGGTGCACGAACTAATTCTAAGAAGTATTTTTTTAACTTTATAGCCATAGGTACTATAATACATATACTCCCAGATTCTGGGTGTTTCTTTCTTCCAATAAGGAAACTTCTCGAAAAGATTGTTATTTCAGCCCCTTTCTTCGCTAGTCCACGAAAGATTCTTGCAAATAAAACTCGGGCAGCCTTCACTACCACATCCAGAAGATTTTCATGGATAATTTTCCTGAATCCACCCCATGTTTACGTTCATGGGCCTGGCCCGTCTCGCTTTTTCGTGACCACATCAGTGTTTTACGAGTGTGACGAGCAAAGGTTACGTCTTCTCCACCTTCAGACGCGATGGAATAATTGACGCGATTCCGGAAGATTTGTACTCACGCGCTGAGGGGAAGGCGATTGCAGGTGCAGCACAGCAGCGTCCATTTTTGTGCTAAGAATCCAAAATATAGGTGCTTCCGGAGAAAAAGAATAAGAAATTAGATTTGGCTGAAAAAGTGTCATAGAAATAGAATTAGGAGGACACCCTCCGACTGCAGAAAGAAAAGGGAAAATATTCCCGCCATCCTAAATGAGCAGGAGCTATTAGTTTAAACACACTTGCTTTTAAATTTCTTTAAAAGATGAAATACTCACCGCTACGGATGAGCAGATGATCTACGGCAACGGCAAAGTGGGGGTGTGCCCAATAAAGATTTACGCTTTATGGCCATTTTTGCAAACTATTACAGGAAAAAAATGGCCAAAATTCCATAAAAATTCGTGAATGACGACAGTAAGGAGCTTCGCTCCAGCGCTGTCGGTAAGTGATGTGCTCATGCGGAAGTAATCTTTGTAGCATAACAGTTACATCTATGTATGGTTGTGGTAGGCATGCTGCACCTCACTGGGTCTTCTGAAGCGTCATTTCTCAGAAGATATGCGACGCGTCGACCTTAGAAAAAGCCATGACTGCTAGCTTACACTGCAGCACACTTTTCTCCATTTATCCTGACATGTGATCATAACCACAGAAGGTCGTAAAGTAGTTCCTGTGAGCCGTTAATGTTAAAACGTTGACGTTTCGGGTTGTTTGTAAGTAAGTCAGATTTTGGCCATCTTCATAGAAGGCATTCATACAAAAAAGACTATGATAACACCGCTCGCTAGACGAAATCTGAGGATGACTATCTTTTCTAGTCGATCGTAGTCTTTGGTATGGACTACCCTGCTTTTGTAATGGAGATATCTCCAGGCACGGCAAGCCCTTCAATCACATAAATTCAAGAACTCACTCCATGTACCGAGTGCAGATGCACAATCAGTTTTTTATTCGACGCGCAACCGTAACTTTGCTGTACCTATGTACCTCTTCCAGCTATGAGTTCTGAAAACGTCCAATACGGAGGATTGTTGAAATTGGCAGGATGTTGTGTTACTACTTCTGTTCGCTTACTTTATCTTACTTTATTACTCTGTTTTACTCTGTTCGATTTTATTACGTATTACTCATGTTATACATTATTTACTATGTCACACTTTATAAGTATTACAGTATAGTACAGTGTAGTGAAGTGTGGTATTTGTGAGAGCCGCAAGCCTTTGCGCGTCATTGCGTCCTGGCCTCGCACCCTCGACTTTTTATATGGAAAAAACTCATTTTATCTGAATCCTACATATCTTCTCCGATATCCAGGAAATTCTGAAATTTCTTTCTCAGGTGAAATCACCTCAGAACAGAGAGTTTGGGGTTAATTCATGAAGTGCTTAGGGGCTATAAAGCAAACTTCTGAGAATTTTGTCAATATGTAATTTTCCTATTCCAATCAAGGCAAATTTACTAGAAATGAGAATTTTTTTGCGTGATGAGCAAAGACAAAACATCCGAGAGCTTATGTGGCTATGCTGTGAACTTAATTTATCCTCGGCCTGTGCAAGAATTTCGAAGAATTTTTTTCAATATTTTTAAAGGAATTCTATGTCGACATCCTAGTTCTGTGAAAATGATCCCTGCAGACACTTGCAAGAGAAAATCAGGACCTTTTGCAGGATTTTATTCCAGATCTCATTCTCATTTACCACCGACTCAACAAAAACAACTGCAGCAGCAATGAAACCCGATAGCAACCACTTCCTGACGCATTCCTTGAAGAAAAATCATGAATATTCATAGCTCATGCTGTCTTAATTGAATAGCTCATGAAAATTTCAGAGCAGCTTCGTCATAGTGCAGAAATATCCCAATTTCCATGTGTTTCTCCACATTTAACCGTCTTTTATTTATGCCGAGAAATGCACTTCACACAACTAATATAGACACCTTTAAAATGTAATGGAAAATTTTGTAGTACACAGTCGTCGTCCGCACATTCGGTCTCTCGTTCGCAAATACTCAACATTGAGCCGGTTCTATTCAATGTAATACAGTTTCGACGCCGCCGTGTCACCGTCCGAATCGTAGTGGGCGAGGTTTTTCGTGCCTGAAAATCAGGAAACTCAGCAGGCCCACTCCAACGTGTACTATTATCAAATTTTCAATGTCTAATCGCTTTTTGGCAGATTTGTAGAGTGTTTTGCCCTTTTCTGGGTAACGATACCACGTGACTAGGAAAAACTTCCCCGTCTAAGTGGGGAAATCTCAGGACCTGAAGTGTGGTGACTAAGGAGTGGTGGCTGCTGCGCCAAAAACGTATAAATAATCAGAAATCCAGGCATCCAATAACAAGTAACACGCGATACCCCCACGCAAGCTGCCCGAGAAAATTACATAGCGCCCTCCGAATGGATGATGCCGGTACAAAATTTATCTTGGTAATGATTTTGGGAAATTTCTGAGGAGCTTCTCTGCTGGAAGGAGAGCCCAGATTCGGAAGGTATTCTAATTCTATACATACTTAATAATTAAAAATATCAAATCCGAACCAACAGTCAATGCTATTTCACTGAGAAAAACACTACGTGAGTGGGCAAATTGTTGTAGGATGGACGACAAAATCAGCTGATGACGATGGCAACCCCTCACTACAACCTAATTCACCCATTTATTGAGGTTTTTTTTAAAAGGTAGTTTTTAGCTTTTACCAAAATTATTTATTCATTATACATAGCTCACTTCCAACTATCTATTAGTGATTCAAGGTCCGTACATCATAAAAATAAGTAACGTAACTCCAGTCTTGTGTTGTTTTCCCAACAAAACCCTTGCCGGACTTAATTCGCATTCGCAGGACCAATGATAGGATCCATGACCTCTTCCGGAAAGCGTCGAGTCTTCCAGGGTTCTTAGAACACTTGTGATATAACTTGCAATCTTTACAATAACTCATTGCTCACTAAGTCTGGTCATTGTTACAAAATATAACCATTTTCACCAGGAAAACTCGTCCACCTTATAGGCGCGGGTGGATCACAAGCTCCATGGAACGTTCATGAAATTCCCGCTTGGGGATTCGTGGCTTCAGCGGAAGTTAACTTTACTGAGAGGTATGCAAAGTGTGGGACAGGGCGCCTTGTGATTCATCTGAAAGCGTAGATAGACAGCTTATGAAGACTAATCCCTGGTAAGTCATCTAACCCTGGGCACAGATGCATCATTGAGATTACCCATGATAGACGTGTTAACGTATGCACCTAAATTTACCATTTATTCGCCACCCAGCAATTTGTTTACCCATAGGTGGCACTACTTATCCCCTGACGCTATCCATGGGTTTCATACCCAGAGTTAGGAGATCACCCACCTTATCAATGATGCATCCGGTCCCGGGAGCTATCAAAGAAGATAGATTGGATTGATTACCTCGCTCACACCTAAAATATCCTGGTACCACTGGTTTTAGGACGTCGGTCAGCCGAAGTGTCAATTCACCAAACCTCATGAATGAGGATGACAGGAGACACAGCTGATTGAGGAAATAAATAAAAGGATCAGGATGTTTTGTCGAAGCTGACATGAGGATTTCTGGAGCATGAGCACGATTTGTCACAAAGTCCACGCATTTTTGGAAGCCGAAAACACCAGAAGGTCATAGAATGTTGATCCTAATTATGGTTTGCCTAGTCCTGATCGAAATCCGAGATGAACCTCAAAATGACCCTCATTGAAGTTCATAACCGGCTGACTACTTAGGCTAGAGCATTGTATTACAACTAATTATGAGAAATGGCTCGTTGAACATCTAGTCTTACGAAAGGGTGAATCTTTGAGTACAAGTCTAAACGAGGGTATATTTAGAGTCCCCTCGAAACGAGGACTCACTCTCCTCCCTATACCCCCGGGAAAAATGCATAGACGTTGAAATTTTTTGAGTAACAGGATAAATGCTGGAAAAGAGTCAGCGTCAACGTCAGTTTCTAATTAAAAAGGATAAAGGGGCGTATAAAATGGAAGTTCTTCCCTCACGATCCTGTGCCTATACATTACCTAGGACTATACTTTCTGAATACCTACACAACACCTTTATTTGTTGAAAATGTAGTGAGTTCATTAATGTTACTAGAGATACTATAAAAACTTGCAAAGATTCCCAATTCAAACAAAATGACATGCTTTTACTTGACCTAGCTTAGGTTTCCTCAAAGAATAACTCTTTTTACTTTAAGATGTCAAGCCCCACTTTTCTTCCCACGCATACAAAATCTCCACTGCTGTGCACGTGCATAAGGCGAACATATGGCGAACAATTCATTAAAGGCGCCGTTTTCCCAGAGATCAGCTGACTTTCCCACAGTCATAAGAAACAGAATCAGAACCCCGTCACCACTACGGTTTAGATGAGAAGAGAGGCGTTAGATTCCCAGGTGGCAGTTGTCAACAAATACATTAATATTCTATGGAGGGGCTTTTTTTTCGGGGTGCATCCTATTCATACATACCAGTAAGCAGGAAGTGTTAGGTTCTATGCTGTATTGGGGGCTAAAATCCCGAAAGAACGCATGGAAATGAGTGTAGTGGATCCTAAGGGTGTTCCAGAAAGTTTATGAGATTCCGGTTTTTCATACCTTCCGATATGTATAGGTGTTCTAGTGAATTCCCAGATGATTCGATGTCCTTTATTTGTGAGCCTAACGAGAATCTACAGAAATAGGTCAGCCAATTACCCAAAATATTCGAAAGCTGCTATGGTTGCTTATTGAAATGTTCAAAAGAAAGCTTGGAATAAGAATAGGTACTGAACAAGTTTTCCAAGTAAAAGTCGCAATTTCCCACTATCCTTATCACTTTTCCAACATTGATGGAGGAGTTTTCTAGGTGAAATCCACAATTTGCACATGAAACTCGTACACCACGGATTCATAGCAGACAGTACGGCCCCATTCACAAAAACTGGTAGGGGTGCTGGAGTATCAGAAATGCTAGTGGCGTCACTTCGGAGATTGCTCGAGTAACTGAGTGAAATGTTGGTTGTTGCCTCGTCTGCTCTACAGTGTTCTATTTTAATCCATAAGAGCTAGGTAATCATATAATTCAAACCAGATTAGTGAAAAATGTTTTGCAGTGACTGAAATAGCTAATGAAGGCTAACTGTATCCACCACAGAGATCGCGGAATTCTACAGGGCAGGTTGTAGCCTACCCCATTTGTCCAGTTGGACCATTTCTCCTGCCGGGAATAGTTTTATAAGTATGCGACTAATCTCAGCTGATTTTGAAAACGTACAGGAGTTCCTGTAGTCAGCGATACCCACTGTGTGTATCAGGAGCCTATTTACATCTCTAATATGTTTAAATAATAGTTGACAATAAAATAAATACAATAAGAGCAAATATCCATACGTTACGTGGTAATTGCGAATTCATGATAGCTGATTCTTGACCTTTGGTGCAGGATACATTTTTGACTAAATAGCTACAAAGTTGTAAGTTGCAAATTCATCCTCATTGCAGCCCCATATGAGTAGATTTTCCATGTGAAGAAGTACAATGGTAAAAATGTCCAGGCCTATGTCCAGTATACTCATCCAGCCGAATAAACGCACTCGAATGGATAAGTTGGTGTGGTAAGGGTACTCTGATAGGGTATTATCCATTAAAATTCCCTTGCAGGATATCTTTATCCGGTTTGCCTCAAGAAGTGGTTCCGTGACCGAACAAATCGCATTGCATAACAAGTGGGATAAAAATCGCATGAAAGGCCATATAACCGGTACGTTTTCCCTCACGCGGCAAAATATATCGGATATGGGCATAGAAGGATTTTTCATTCTTATTTTTCACCTCCATTTTTCAACTCTCGAATACGGCCTAAAATGTGGACACTGTATAGTCCTTACGCGCAATCGGCGGAAAATTTTCGAGCGCGCCCAGCATGCGGCGCGTGAGCGGCGCGGCCCTCTTCTGGGGCCGTCCGGTCGATATCGGTCAGCCACAGGTCTCACACCTTCAAATAAACTTCAACTAAAGAAAAAAATGAAAGAAAAACATTCATATGGGCCAAAAATCTGACGAACGAAGAGGACCGCTGCCGCAAGAGGGCCGCGCCGCGCACGCACCGCATGCTGGGCGCGCTCGAAAATTTCCCGCCGATTGCGCGCAAGGACTTTATGTCGATTAAGAGAAAAAGCATCATTAACAAAAAGTGTTTCTTTGAAGATGAAGATTTTCAGATGTTTGTCGATTTGATATTCAGACTCTTCACTGTACTTACAATTAGCACTAGTCCCTATTTAAGGACTACCATTTCACTTCTAGGTAGTACCCATTACAGATTCTTTCCGAAAGATGAATGGTGCTTTTTGTTTAGGCTATATGAATACAATAAAAACCACACAGACATTAGTACGGCAATTTTTTCATTAATAGCTTTATCCAGAAATAGCCCTACCTGGTAAAAACCCAACCTGGAAAAAGTTCATCTCATTAGAACACAAAGGAGTTTATCCGATTATAAAGAATATGAAATTGTATCACGGCGTGCATAAACCATGGATTAATTCGTTGAAAAACCTTTTCCCTATAATTTCTATAGTTAGGAAGAATGAATATTCGAAATTTATTAATTATGTAATGCGCAGTTTTCATGGAATCATCCGTGCACAATACGCATTAGCGATGGTTCAGGCTGGTACTTCTTCTTCGCTAGTTTAGGACGCTTTTTTAAATATGAATAAATCACGAAATCTAACTATTTCAGAGTTAAAATGATCATGTTCAGTCCTATGGAGAACTTTAGTTACAATTTTGACCCAAGGAACAGGCGTATCCCGAGAAAATGCTATTTTGCTGGATATGGAGGGACTTGAAGAAAAGGCTCCCGTGGCTGAAAGTAATGTTTTCGCACGCCGCATCTTCCCAGATTTAATGAAATTCTACGCGTGATTGCAGCTCGTTACTCATATTCTAAATATGTATATAGTAGCTAAAAATATCCCACACGCATCCTAGAAAGCACTAATATGTTATATATTACTCCTTGGAAGCCCTGGCTTAATACACTGAATGCCAGTAGCCCTATAAGGTTTCCGGATCCCTTCTGGACCACAACAGCCACTACTATGTGGGCGTTTACTTGTTTTCAATAGAGTAAAATGAATGCGGAAGCAGATCACAAAGCATAAATTAGTGGTTAACTGGCTATTTATGGCGCAGCTCATTAGCCTGGGTTTCTTTGGATATATTTTGAACAACAAAGGGTTAGGACTCACTTTGGACTCGCTTCCTCCTCATAACTGCGCGATATCCGTTCGATGACGTCGTCACTGTTGAAGAATTGCACAATTACGGGAAAATGCACTAAATAAGGGAGAAATTAGAATAGCTACAAAGGAATAGGAACCAGAAATTTTCCTCGAAAACCGATTGGTACCCTAATCAGGGATCTGTGAGATGAGGTTTAGCTTCAACTGAGCTGCAGAAAATCTTTTTTTTTTTTGCTCCAA
>KN730989.1:0-13078 GCA_000816745.1 Ancylostoma duodenale | reverse complement strand
CCGGCTAAGAGAATTCCTCATGAACTCCTGGGCATTGTTTCACTTCAAAGGAGGTTGGACTGATTTTAACAAACCTTGGAAGTAGAACAATGACCAGGAGTTCATGAGGAATTCTCTTAGCCGGCTATTTCTCGGCAAACTACGTTTCCTAGCGTATTGCAGCTGATGAGAAGAAAAGTGTAGAAAACACTGAGTAACAATCAGAAAGAGACTGAAAAACCACAACGATCCCAAAATAGTTGTAGGAGTTATAATTCGAACGTTGACCGGAATAAGCTGCACATGGGAAGAAATCTTATACTACTTCTTCTTAATTGGCAGTTCATGTGTGTGTGTGTGTGCATCTGTGGAAGAGAACCAGCCATCAAAAATGGAAAATACCTACACCATTGTGTTCAGCGCGTCGAGTTATGTACGAAAATGTGGTAAATTTTCATTTTTAACCTGGTTTAAGCAGGTTTCGGGCCACTTTTGTCATGTTCAGACATGTTAGTGGCCGAGAGTTGTTTACTCCACAGTCGGAATGAATGAGATAAGCTTATGATCACAGGACCGTATAAAAGGGAAGAGTCGGATAGGAGTCGGATAGGATGCCTTTATAACGAGGAGGAGGGACCAGGCGGGCGAGGAGTGACACGGATGAGGGTTGCGGCATCAAGAATGTTTGGGAAAGTGATAGGATACGAGCCTATAGCTATGTTAAAGGTGCGCCGGCATCCGGTAGGGGGAGAGTTGCCACTGAACAATGAACAGTTGTGAGAGTAATGCGCTGGTGCCCATAGTTGGGGAAACGCCTGGGGACGGGTCTAGCTTTGTGACAAAGTTGTGCCGGCGTCAGAAAGTAAGGAAACACCTAGAGACGGGTCCAGCGGTGCGAGAAGGGTGCGCCGTCGTCCAAAAGTGGGGAAACTTCTGGAGACGGGTCTAGCTGTGTGACAAAGTTGCGCCGGCATCGGAAAGTAAGGAAACACCTAGAGACAGGTCCAGCGGTGTGATAAGGGTGCGCCGGTGTCCAAAAGTGAAGAAACACCTGGAGACAGATCCAATTGTGTGGTAACGTCGCGACGGCGTCCAAAAGTGGGGAAATGTATGGTGACGAATCAAACGGTGTGATAGGAGTGCGCTGGCATCCAGAAGTGGAGAAACGCATGGGGACGGGTCCAACGCTCAAGTACAAGCTGGAAAGACGTCGCGTGACTGTTGAACAGCTAAGGAAGGAGCGCATCGGAGCCAGAAAGCGCGAAGGTCAAAAAACGGGAGTGCTGATAATTTTGCAAAGGCCGGCGTGGTGTGACTTCACAAGAGAGCAACGCGAGCGAAGCGAGCACGAAAAGAAGCCTGAGAGTCCGGCGTCAGCCGGACGATCAGGCTGATTTCTTCTTAATTGGCAGCTCATATGTATATGTGCTTCTGCACGACAGCCAGCCATTAAAACGGAAACCAACTGCACCATAGTGTTGAGCGCGTCGAGTTATGCACGAAGAGGTAGTTGCAAGTTTTGATTTTTACCTTGATTTGCGGGTTTTTCGGAGGGTCTGGTGGCAAGTCAGAAAATAAACAGCGAGTAGTAGAAGGTGACTACAAAGTCTATAGCCAAAAGTTCCACGGAGGTTTTCCCTGGGAACATCGATAAAGAATTGGTAGCGACGCAGTTGGTTGGTTGTGATGCATATGTCGTTGCCAACATATCTTCAATAATTGACACCGTGCCAAAGTCTTTGAATAAAATGACAGCATCATAAAGTAAACTAATGCAAAGGTTGGTGTAACTCTCTTCTTGAAAGGAGAACTGACATGAAGAATGTTGCGAAAGATGCTCAATATGGTCCTCTATATTCCTTTAGAAGCTCAAGTTTCTGCGATAGGAAATTCGACAGCGGCGGTGATTTTACTCCTATAAATTATGGGCTCGTCATCAGCGGGGCCGCCAGATGAGGTCAGCCACAATTCCTTACCAAAAAGTTTTCGTAAAAAACACAACAAATGGCAATAATTCTGTGGGAACGATTTTAAATGAAAGCAGTTCTATTGCTAGCAATATTTCCGATTGTTGTCGTTCTGTGGCGCAAAAGCGACCAAGTATTCATCTGTCATGGTTTTTGCGAAAACACGGAGGTGAATTCAGTCAGTGAAGGAGTCCGTGATCTTATATTTTTGCTAAGTCTCAACCGCACATAATATACATTGGAAGTGCCTTTTAAATCAACTTTCTCTCTGCTTTCAAAGAAAAATCCATGAGACACTGGTTGAGAGGTCGCTTTGGTGACTATGACGCATTTACGGGACATGCTTTATACTCCTCAACATTAACTTTTCTGGATGTAACTGTATGGCTGCTTCATAGCGCAGACCTTAACCTCCTATAAAATTATGGGACCTATCGCTGGAACTCTGTGAGGACGGTAGGGTTGGATTGACCCTGAAGAGGTGCGGGCTCAAGGTTAGGGGAGGCCTATTTCGGAAAGATTAGGGACTTGCTCAGAAAGATGATTTTCAAAGCTCATAAGTTGAGTAATATCATATAAAATTTTAGTCCACCACTCTCACCTACAGGTGTTTGTATGGCTTGCGAAGCTTGGCCGAAGACTTTGTTGTCGCCATGTATAACCACGTATGTACCTTCTCCTTCAGTGAGACTGATAAGCGGCCCCGCCTGCGGCGAGCCACGTGATTCGCGATAAAATGTAGCAAATCGTGAACACTTGGAATTTTACGCAAAAACTAGAACTCCGAGTGGAACTCGTGCAGGATTGAAGTTGGATCGGTTACCATCTTGGCCGTAGATTTTAATTTGAGTTAAGTTGTGTTTTCACAGAGTTATAGGAATCGAAGGAAATAAGGCAACTTCGTGCACTGAGTATTCCTTTTCAAAAAAGTCAGCGAGGGTATACTTTTTTTGAAACGGGTGAGCTCTGGGGCACAGCGCCCTCTACTACGGTTCTTTACGGGTCTCCCCTGAAAAACCTAATTCATAATTTTACATCTTCGTAAGCGCTACCTCATGCTGCACTGCTTATGCATCGGTGACCTTACACCGTGTAACTCTTTATCTTACACATCAAAACCATTTGCGTTCGATTTCAACATCGCTCAGAGATCTAGAGTTTCGATAAACATTGACGAATCAATTCAATATACTACTGCAGTATTCCAGCTATGCAACAATAGATCGATCCTATTGAAAGCAACCTTTCTTAACCTAACATCTTCTGCTACTACCTCCTATGTCAACATTAGACTATGTACAACGGAGTGCCCGACTCCTTCTGATTACAATAGTATTGTATTCTTGCCTGTGGCTGTGGCTCAAGGACCCGATGCAAGGACTTATTCCACAGAGCAGCTTCAAAAGTACATAGTTATAATGCAAGCTAATATATAATTTTGACTATATTTTTGTCAATGACATCAATTAAGATTCATGTGGAATAGATGTGGTGGAACGAGTCAAGAGTGATAACTACGATGCAGCACCCTTCAATAAGACAGACCTGATACTTCCATTCTTTCGGTATCAGGAAGGATTTGTGGTAGCATTTGCTTCTCTTTTTTTCTTCCATTTAATGAAGCCAATATGTTGTTGAAGTATTGATAGGTGGCACAGAGCTACCATTTGTCCTCGTGCAAGATTGAGAAGGTCATGACGACCATTACTGATGCCATCTTTTGCTATTTAACGAACCGGACTGAATTTCTGGCAAACAACCGTACAATTAGCACAGAGCAGTTCCGTACAAGGTGAGGTAACGAGATTTGACTTTGTACAGCATTTCGTTAAACAATCTCGCCATTTTCGTAACCGCAATCCTAAGAATCACTTGACTGCAAATGGTAAAAGGAGAATCTTGACTCGTTGCTCTATCTTCAGGTTCTGTTGGAATCAAAATATGCATGTGGGTTATGAAAAACTGCATAGTAGTCTTGGAGAACCAAGACTAGAGTACGCTGTAGTGCGAGATCCTATCGAAAGATTTCTGAGCGGTTTCATCGATAAGTGCATCAAGTGGGTGACGTCTTTTCTTGTCTATAATTTTCTTTCTGTGATAAATTTAGAGTAAGAACGCAGCCCGAAAACCATAATATAGCGAGGAGAAAGCCCGGGGTTATCTTCTCCCGAATGCTGCCATTTTCTCCTTTAAGAAGTAACTGAGGAGAAGCTGGCAGCAACTGGGGGAGATGAAGGAGCGATGGGGAGGGGGCATAATTTAATGTGCAACATTTGCTCAATTATTCCTCCCCAAGGACCCTTGCCTTGTTTTGTTCTATAAACACCCGAATAAAGAAGGTTCAGTGTTTTTTTTTTCAAACTGAGGGAAGATCCTGCAGAACCCTTACGCTTTAGAGCAGCTGGCCTCGGAACACATTTTTGAAAATTGCGAGTTGTTGCAATGTTTTTTTTTTCAGCGAAATCACTCAAATCTCCAAGGAGCACCCCTGTGCTTAGATTATTCCTAATGCGCATGGAGTGACCTTTCCTGTGCACCTGCGTGTTCCCATGAAAAAGGATTCTAACAAACATGGGAGTAAAAAACCACGGCTACTCCATGCTTCCAGTGATGGCCAACTTTCACCTAGTTCGCTTCCAAGAAACTTTGACACTGGGAGATGATCTGAAAATGATTGAATGTAATCTGAAACCTACATTAAATACGCTAAAAACGAGTGTACAAATCGATAAATAGGCCTGGTTGTGGGCGTCTACGGACACTTACCACCTGCACGCGTCGCGTCAGGCTGTACTGAATTTTTTGAACATGGGAAGAAACATCCAGACATGCTTTGAAAGGTGGTCCAAGTCATTCTAGCACATTAGGTGGGCATATTATTGGGCGTACTAGGTCAAAGGTGATCTGTCCTCCCTAGGAAAAGACCAGGAACAGCCGCTTCCTATACACTGTCTCACTGGGCCTGACGCGCGCGGATGGTAAGTGTTCGATAATCCTCTGCTCCAGCCAACAATGATCTTGCGTGAATTTCGCATGATCATCTCGTAGTCGTCACTAACAATACGAAGCGGTGTTCAATCCTACGTACTTCGAAGCGTTGCCACATTTACATTTTTCGCTGTTTTTTTCTGGATGTTGCAGGCTTCTGATGAGCAAAAATGTTTGAAACCTACAGGGAAATTAATCAGCAAACGATGTATAATAACTCATGTTCCCCCTCTGCTGTACTCGACGTACTACGCTATTCGGGCTGCATTCCTGCCGCATTGTAAGCTGTATCAGAGCTGTAGACTGTTCAACAACTGGGAGGAGGACGGCAGCAAATGGGGAAACATGTTTACTTGGTTCGAACCCGACGTGTTACCGTGTTCGCGCCGCACATCTATCAGAGTATGAATAATGCAAAAACATGTGTGGAATTACAACTACATACGTACACACCAATGGCGGACGCAGAAAGTGGGCGGGGGGGGGGGGCGTGGGAAAAAAAGTGAGATCCTCGCCGTTACGGGGACCCAGACGGAAAATAAAATTATTGAAAAATAATTATTATTGTAATAAATAATTAATAAAAATTATATTAAAAATAATAATAAAAATAAACTAATAAAAATAAACTAATATTTTGATAAACTAATACAACTAAATAAACTAATACAAAATTTTTATTTGTATTGTAAAGTAATTTCGAACATTTGCCGACCCATTCTCGGGGGAGGCCCCCCCCCCCGCCCCTACACCCTGTGTCCGCTACTGGTACATACATAACTACAGTTTCGGCCAAAAAGGTATGATCAGCGCCATTTCGACAAAAGGATTTTTTTGCTACTACTCACTTCTGGATTGAGCCTTCCAGATGGGTGCTCCCTACCAGCGGTTTACCTCCACAGAAACTCAGTTTTAGTGGCTTTACTAAGCCTAAACATTGATTTTCTCGGCTCCCTTTGATTTCGTCTTATATCTTCACCACCATCTTCCGAGAAAAATGAAGAGTCGGTAGAGATTGCGCACATAAATGGCAATTTTTTCCACCAGATGTCATTGCTGCACTTTCCTCTGCTGCTCAAATGCGTAAACCAGAATAACTGATCAATTTTACCAGAAAATCTGTTCCAATGTATCTCAAGAGTAATGACAGCGCTACAGTTCCTATTTCAATGTCAGAGTAGTTGTTAGTAGTGGATATCGTAAAGATATCCTCCGTCGGAACGGTTGTCTTTTGTTCGAGATTTTTGAAAACTCTTTTTTCTCACTTTTTTGGGTCTTTTTAGTGATCGCACTTTCTTTTATAAAGAGAAGGACTACAGATCACAACTATTACAGCAAATTACTCACTCAAAATAAGATTCAGAATAACTCCTCTGCGAGTAGGTATGAGGCGATGCAAACGAGGAACCATCATGAGGAACCATCATCACCATCAAAGAAAGAGTACTTCGACCCTCATCATTTCCCAAAATTTCGGCCAAACAGCTCAATCTTGAGTAAGGTTATGATGAAAATATCCGCCTTCAATATGCCACTGATCATATCTTTTTGACCGCGACTGTATATCATTTATGGTGAACAACTTAGCCTAACTTAGGAAACAAAGATATAGGAATCATGCCATTGAATCTTTCGCACTTTCGCACCTCTAATTATAGATTGGGGTCATGAAGTAGAGATTCGAGGTGAAGGAATGAAAATCAAATTGGATTAACAGCGCTTTTCTGGACAAGTTCTCTCTTGAAGGAGAGTGCTGGTTGGGACCTCTGGCATATTCTATCCATACACAATTACCTGCTGCATTTCCTTAACTAGAAACAAGATGAGTGGTTGTTGCAGTGAAGCAAAGGAAGCGGAAGCACGCTGCTATGGATGTGAGGGTGACATGGAGTGCGTTCTGCGGGGACTGCATTCTGCTTTGGTCAACGCGTCAACTACAAATTATACGGAATACAACTACGAGATGGCCCATTTTGCCCCCCAAACCTGGTAGGTCTCGTATGTCCTCATAGAGTTTTGCTGGAACAAAATTGACAAAATCAGCTGTTTATTCATGCATGCTTCTGCATTATGTATGTAACACATAGAAGCAAGTTATTTACATTTTTTCATAATTCGCGAGCGGAACTCAAGAACATTCGTATATTTTTGTAGGTATTGCAATTTCAAAGATCACCTCAATCACTACATAATTCTCAAGTTCAAGGAGGGTTCAGAAGGAGCATCAGCGCTAGCAAAAGAGCTCGATGCAATCTACCGGCAAGCGGGTGCCCCTGACGATCTGCGACAGGAAATCTATGCACAGCTGCTTGGTGAGGCTTATATTTCAAGTGTTTACGTAACTCCAACGTGATAGCCGAAGTGCAAACCGCCCGATAGCAGCCACGTGTTGAGGCTGGAGGGTGAATTCAGTTGAATCGAACTCCAGAACAAAAAATTTTCTCCGTTCTACTTAAAGCTTCAGAAGAATCAGATTGGGATTTTGCCAATTTTTTAGTTCAAGTGCAAAAAAAATCGTCAAAAATCTCATGTGTTGAAGGCGACCTGTTCACGGAGGAGATTTTATCTTTTCTCCCAACTTCATGATCCTTGTATTAGGTTGGTGCAAAAATAATGCGCGTTTTTCGTTGGTTCACCTTGGGCAACGAAGAGATCCGGTATTTCTTATTACTTCTGTGAGAACTTGCATATTGTTTCATAGCAAATTTTATGATCTTTTTAAATATCTTATGCATCTTGAAAGAAATTCACGTTTTTGGTGAATTTTTAGTTTAGGAACGAAAGACGCCAAAACAAATTTTTTGCCAAACTCACTTCACCGGCTAAAACTCGGTGGCATCGCAGCAGGAACCGCTCGGAATACCATCATAGTTTTGTCGAAGGAAGTCTGAGCAAATGCATACCGCAAAGCTGCTCCCGGATCTTTCGACGTGGTGTGTCTTTCTTCGAAAGTATGGGATGCTGCACAAGTCTTCCTAGGGTTTGCGACTCCCAACTGATAGCAATCATCGAGGAGCACCTATTCAAAACTTACCGTTTGATTTCACCTCGCGGCAATTGCCGTCAGACCATCTCCTCCTTCAGTAAGAATGGAAGGATGAAACAGCTCGACGATTAGATTGTCGCGCATTCTGAACGAGTACCAGATTGATGCTGGTTGAGAGGTCTGCTTCGCGCCTTTGTAGTGAAAGAATTGCGACCAGACACTAGGTCGCTTAGTAGTAAAATATGAAGTGTAGACCCTCTACGACAAAATAAAGTGCCTTGCTCAATAGTTGGACGAGGAAGAAGCACCGAAACACTGTTGGAAACAGAACCAACACCAAATTAAAGTCACGGCGACTTTGTGGCGGCCTGCTGTAAGAATCGCTCACTTCAGCCCATTTGGTCTCCCACAGCTGAGAAGTACTTCCAATATGTAAATGAAATAAATTGGAAACTTGACTGTGTGAGCCCAGCGTTACTCAATAAAATGGACTCTATACTTCCACACAGCACCGTCCAGCCATATCTCGTACCCCAGAGCCCCTACAGGCTGGAGTAATTAGGCTAAGAAGCTCTGCCCCATATACCATGATTAGCAAACCTCTCGCTCACCGACTACCACTTCCCCAAGAACTTGGACGAATTCTTCCAAGAGGATTTCTGGAAGAATAAAGGGATACCAAAATTGCCCTCCGGAAGTTCGTCGACCCTAGAAGGCCCTATTCGGAATGCACGGCAATAGGACAACATCTACCTTATTGTCACGGACTAGAACACTTTTGAGACCTTCTGAAAATATTGATTTTGAAACGAGTTATGGGGTTCAGAATCAAAGACATGAAAACGCGCATTATTTTTGGACCAACCTAGTATGATAGTATTCATGTTCACCGTTGATACTGCCATATGTATGTGCGCTTCAAATCGTTCCTACTCTTTTGAAGAGCGGCAGAAGACGGAAGGAATAAATATGCGCATAAATACATACATATTTACACAGACGGAGGACGTGATTCAGCATAACTAAAGTCTTGTATTCTTTTTTTTTCAACTTTTCCATTAACAGAAGGAAGGTCTAGCCACAGATCAGTAATTCAGGATGTACCGGCCCTAATCATTTTTTACTGGTCGTTTTCTGTTGGATATCGCCTCTCACTGAGTACCTGATTCAGTTGGAGGCACTCTCCATTCAACTTCTGGCACTGCCGCTCGCTTCGATGCACACAACACTTTGATGAACAACAAGTCACTTCTTCTCCGTGTCGTACAGATTTACTACTACGATTTTGTCGTTTTTAATTTTCCACTGCCAATTCTTTTATGAATGTTGCACATATCGTTTCTCACCATCCATTTGCTTCCCATTTAATTTCAGTGATTATGAAAATACTAGTGTTGAAGAAATTGGGGTGCCTTCTGATTCATTTTCTTTTATCACTAATTATTGCGGAAAAGCTGGATTTCCATTTGTAAGCTCACAAAATGTGGGGCCGCATGATTTTGAAAGGTAGTCGTTATTATTGCTGGAGTCCACACAATCGATGCAGTCTTCAAGGATTGCACTTTTTCCTGAACAAAAGTTTCTCATCACAGCCATGCAGAAGTGCAATTTACTGAAAAGAAAGGCCCAAGGGTTCGATTTGCTTGCGGAAAGGGATAAAGACAAATGTCTCCCAATGCATGGACTCATAGGCTCTCTAATAGGCTACCCATTGTTAGAATGTGCAAAACATGAACGTAATTTTTTAGCATAGTTTTACTGAGCTGTGAGCGCAAAACCTTAGCCTTTGGAAAACTGTACCCCGTATTCTTGCTGCTTTTCTTACTCTTTTTTACTTTCTTATTTTTATATTTCAAACTTCCTAACTTGATTTGATTGCAAACATTTTGATGCTGGTGTTTCTTAAGATTACATATGTTCACATGAGGTCATTCATGTAATAAATAAGAAAAATTGAGAAACATGCCGGACAGAATGAGCACGCATTGCTACTGGAACACCAAAGCAGCGCCGCACTGCTTTCCTAAGATTAACTCTGAACTTATTTTCTGCTTTTTTGCGGTAGTCAATAGTCTCTTTGTTTGTTTGATGTTCCTTTCATACCACTTTTTCATTTTATTCACATTTCAAGTCTTTACCTGATATTGAACCCTAAGGAAAGCCATACAGATACATACACATACATACACCTACGCATACACACACACGTACACATACACATACACATACATATACACATACACATACACACACGTAAATAAGTGTGAGTGAAACCGGGAAAAATCTGTACATATAAAAGTGAAAGTTTGTATGTATGCATGTACATATGTTTGTATGTATGTATGTATGTGTGTATGTTCCGAACAGAAATCGCAGAGGTTTGACCGATCGGGACCAAACTTTGCACACATATCCCTTATGGGCCGCCGGAGGTTTTAAGCTACTTTTCTCCAGACATCATCGATTGGTTTATCGATTTTATCGATTTTATTGATTTTTCACTATTTCTGCCCAGGGACTGACGGGAACATGCCTACTATGGTTCCTTAACCCATTGACGACCGCGCGGCTCACCCGTGAGCCGCGCTTTTCTGGTCGCAAGGGACCGCGCGGCTCATCGGTGAGCCGCGCTATTGTTAGCAACTACTGGACCTCATTTCTGAATTATCTCATAGTTTTTTCCATATGAAACATGCACAAAACTCCCTTACAGTGTCTCAAATATTTGTGGTCCAAGAAAGACTTCTGTTTTATGGCAGCAAATATCATGAAAAGGAAGGGATTTTGAAATTGAGGAAGATTGCGGTTAAAATTCTAGTGTTGAGGATGGAAATAATCTGTACAGAAGCCACATTTCTTGCACAGAATCACTTTCGTTGCATCTAGTACTACCTTAGCTGTCAAGCTAGAGCCATACAAACGAGCACACTCCCAAGGCACTTCCTTATAACCCTCAAAATACCTTCTGATAACTTCTTTCGGCCCTAAAAGAAGTTAGAACCGTCTGGATTCTCCATTTTCCTTGTCCGATGGTTCTAGTAAACTTCCAGAACTAGGTTTTAAATAATTCTTGCAAAAATATTGATTTTAGTTCCAATTTTTCTATCATGAGAGCGTAGAATCATGCGGGCGTAGCGCCCTTGAAAGGGCCGTTGGTCCCACGCGCCAAACACGCGAAAATGGGTGCGGTCGTCAATGGGTTAATACGCTGAACACAAATATGACAACAATTTTGCGCCATGATATCGATTCATTGATTTTGTGATTTTTTTCTACCTTTGCTCTGAAGTCAGTGGGGACAAGTATATTGGGGTTTCTTGATACGCTGAACATGATCATGGCAACCATTTTGCGCAACGACATCGATTTATTGATTTTATTGATTTTTTCCATTTCTGCCGCAGGGACGAGTGAGAACATCTCTACCAGGGTTCTCGGATACGCTGAACACGAATGTGACGACCCTCCTGGGCAAGAGTATCGATTTATTGATTTTATCGATTTTCATACTTTCACTCAGAGCTGGGAAAGAATATGTATATTGGGGTTCTCTTTGCGCCGAACACGGATATGACAACCATTTCGCACAATGTTGTCGGCTAATTAATTAGTTGATTTTGTCTATTTTTCTACTTCCGCTCGAGGACGGGCGAGGACATGTCTACTGTGGTTCTTAAATACGTTTTATACTAATATGACAACCATTTTGCACGAAATTATCGATTGACTTGCTTTATTGACGTCTTAGCTTTCGTACAGGTGAAAAAAAAACATTGCCAAGACTATCTAAGATGCTGGCTACCTGGCTACCGAAGTGCTGAGCACTTCGGATGAATATATTAATATCACCAATTATCAAATCAGTGTGGAAAACTGGAGGAAGCAAATCTCCCGAGCGAAGCCGGGTATGCCGTCTAGTCGTCAATAAATAAAAGAAATTTATTTGTTAACAGGAAGCTCGGTGTTCCCTAACTCACCAAGCACCGATTTTTCCTCATGTTAGTTTAACAACCACTTTCTTACAAGTTTAGAACTGACTTGAAGGCAGCACTCACGGAGATTTTTGGGTTGAAGATTTCGCAGTAGATCGGGGTTTTCAGGGACGATGAACTCATTGACAGCGATGAAGTAGCGGGAAACACGCGAAAAACACAGAAAACGGTGGCGGTATTCCGTGTGTGTCCACAGCGCGGACGAGTGTTCCGTGATGGGTCCCGCCACGAAACCCCGCAAATGGTGCGAATTTCATAAAAAAGCGTCCGCTGAACCGCATGCGCACACACTGTCAAAGGCGTTAGTTCGCGCCACGAAAGCTTAATGTCCATAGCGACAGATGTGTCCACGGCAGTATGTTCGCAGGTAGGCGGTCATTCAAGATGTTCAACTTACTGTTGCGATTGTCCAGCGGGCGGCTACATGGTAAGCGACTCATCTCAAAGGTGAGAATTTCCGTGAGTGTTGCCTTTAAACTATCAGTAATGTACCTAGGTAAAATATTCACCATTGCAGAGCAGCGTTGAAGTGCAATGACGGAATTTAAAAACCCTGAGTGAATTCTAAGCTATCCGCGCATTCAGACTGGACTAGCTTTCCGAACAACTTTCTATAGATCTCACAATTACTATAGATCCTTCTGTTCCATGTACGCAGATGATTCCAAAATATTCACGTTCAATGACCACACTAAGTTACAGTTAGCCTTAGATATACTGGGCGAATGGTCCAATTAGTGAGACCTTGACATTTCCACTGAGAAGACGGCTATTCTGGGTTTTGGGAGGAACCATCCTAATATGGTATTCACATTAAATGGAAGGCAACTCAAGCAGTTACACTCCATTAGGGACCTTGGCATTACTTATTCGGATGCATTCGATTTCGAAGACTACATAAACGACATTACCGCTAAAGCAACAGCTAGGTCAAACTTCATCCTTCGTTCCTTCAGAAGTCGAAATCCTATTCTGTTCCTTTTTTGAACTATTCATGTGTTATGTTAGGCCATTTCTGGAATACCGTCCCCCCGTTGTGGTCTCCATACAAGCAGACTCTCATAGACAAAATAGAAAGTGTAGAAAAAAGCTTCACATACAGATGCTTAGTTCGAAAAGGTTTGGTAAACCTTCTTCAAAAGATATGAAAAATAGGATAAAAATAT
>KN730986.1:0-13086 GCA_000816745.1 Ancylostoma duodenale | reverse complement strand
GGTTTAAGAGAATAGATAGTGTTGATTAAAAGGGATGGTACAGGGAGCGGCTGCGATAACTTTGATTGATTTGCATTGTATGTTTTTTTTCTTCTTTTCATTGGCGCACCTTCGAGTGCATTAAAATAAAAAGACCAAATCAAATAATGTTTGTTATAGTACCTATACTTATTGTTAGAGTAGTGTCATTATTGCAGAAAACGTTAAAGCCATTAGTAGCAATAATTGTTTTATCGGCATTACTAAAGCAGATATTTAATAAGTACATGATATTTTTAATAATGACGTTATGTTTTAAATTAGTAAACATATCTGTAAAGTCTGCTGAATAAATTTTGAGATCAACGTCTTTAAGTGAGCATAATTCTTTAGATATGTTAGTGTTGTCTATAGACCAATATGTTTTTATGGTACCTTTACGAATCCTAATTACTTTAGTGTAATTGACGAAGTGCTTCTCAAAAAAAGTGAAAATAGTATGTAACTCCAATGCTAACGGTTTAATGCTACTATCGTGTGCTCCTGTAATGAACCTGAATTTTACTAGGTTTTTGTGTAGATTGGATAATGCGTAAGTTAGGGATAATTTGGAATCAATATCTATTTTTAATTTGTTGTTGACACAAAAGAACTTATGTTTTAATATGAGAGGGACCTTATTATGTTTATAGGTATTACTATAAATATCACTATTACCAACGCATACTAATTTATTATTACTGTTATCATGACTTAATCCCTTTTCTTTCATGATAATTTGCAAGTAATATTTTTTAAAAATTAAACGAAAATTATTGGTAACCTTATCAAGTGGACAGAAGATGAACTTTTTCTGGAAGTCCCTAAGTTTACTATTAGGTAAGTAGTCGGTGTTATCTTCTAAATATTGTTTACAAAGGAACGGCTTCACCAGTATGTTAAATGCCACATTGAAAAAGGAATATATTTTATCTTTATCTCTATTATTTGTTTTTTATTTATTCTTGATGACCTTCACTACTTTATCACAGGTGTTGTTATAGATTTTCTCTACAGTAGATTTTTTGATACTCGCCTTAGGCCTGTATTTAGTGCCCTTGCTCATAATACATATATCTTAAGTCATCATCATCAAAAACTTCAAGTTTACCTGTCACTATATATATGATTATGATAACCATCTTTATACTTAAGAAATTTGTCTTGATTACAAATGCAGGTATTTTTTATTATGTAACAGATGTCTTCTGTAGTAGTATTATTTATTGTTTATAAAGTATATATGTTCTGTAATTCTTTGTTTAAGTGTCCTAATGGCTATACCAACATACTGGATTTTACAGGTTTCGTATGTTATACAATAAACTACATTTTTAGAATTGCAATTGGTGTTATCAGTTTTATAAGTGCCTGTCATGAAGTTAGTGACAGACGAAGTTACTTTATTATCAAAATTAATAATGTTGCAGATAGTGCATTTGCCATTATACTTACACCCTTTAAATTCATTTCCGAAATAATTAATTCTATATTGACCAGTTCCCACTTTACTTTTTGTGAAGCTGAAAAAAGTGAAATAGTTATAAGAGCTTAGACTGTTTTTTGACCTGGACCTAAGCGCATGAGTGGTCAAACACATAGGCAGAGAGGAGTTATCCCGAAGGTTTAGTAGGGCTGCTACAAGGGGTTGGCGCTCCCTGGGGTGTTCCAAATGGAGCAACTAGTGCTGGGGTCACCAAAAACTAACCCCTCCTGCTGCTTTCCGCTTGTATTATCCATCAGTACTAATGTCGACGTTTTGCAACAGCCACATCATTCAACCACCACGGTTGGCATTTAGCTCGTAGATTGCCCATGGTGGCAAAATTGAGCTGACTCTTTACTGGTATATTCGGTCATTTTTTTGGTAGCCTGCGGAATATCTTGGAAATGAGGACGATTTCGCAGATAGTACCATTGTCACCTCGAACGACATGGCCATGCCATCGAAATCTTGACCCGCTAAGCGTGTATGCTATCGTAGTGATGCCAAACTACTCTTGGAACCTCGCAACAACCTAGTATATGGGAATTCCACATTCATGTCAGAGACTAATTTTGCTGCAGAAAGACGTAATAGACGCGTCTTCTTTGACTTTTTATTATAGCAACAATTACCAACATGATAGCTGTTGTAGCGCAAGCGCCTGTAACTTTCGAAGAATAAGGTAGCCACTAGACTCCTCAAGGAGCATAGCACCCTGCGTCGCCATCGCCGGCGACGGCGGATTGCCAACGTTGGTGACGATAGACACCGACGTCACAGTCGCTAACATTGGCGATCGGTCAGTCGCCGATTCTGGCGATCAGCAGTCGCCAACTTCGGCGGCCGCCGCGACAATCGAAAATCATCATTCTTCAGGGGGCTGTACTACATCTGGGCCTCTGGTCATAATGAAACAGGATCTGTCGAGCGAGTAGAATCTGGCTGTTCGATTTATTAAAGACATTTAGGAAAACTTTTATTTCTTCTGCATTCTGCAGTTTTCGCTACTCGTCAGGGTCGAGTACAACAAAACGGCTTTGGTAATGCAGTGGGTTTCACATCCTGTAGAAAGTGCCTCGCTTGTACTTGGTCGCCTTACCAATGGTCGGTGTAAGTTCGAGTGGCACGAGTCTTTTCCTCAGTATGAATGCCATGAGTGCAGCGAATGCAATGATGATAAGATGATAGACCATAATGTACTTGTAGCCAGACATCTCGAATAAGGTCCTAAGTGTGCAACAATGCGTGACACAATCAAATATTTGCACTTTCTTGACGCATTAAGTCAAAATGCACTTACGTCGAAAATATCGGCACTATGAACTGTGCCATACTACCCGTAAAGGCGAAAAGTCCTTGGATAATGCCCTACAATATGTGATTGGACACTCCTGACATATTAGATATGTATTATATCCACGATTATGTCAGTACTGAAGTTGAAATGGTAAGAGAACCTGTTTCCTAGGCCCGAGTATCTCAGACAATAAAGTGTTAGAGGGCGCTGAGATCAACGGATAAGCCATTCCTTGTAGGATTCCGAAGTTGAACAAGTACAATGGCATGGGAACTCTAAAAAAGAAGAGATGATGTAAAAAGATGTTCTTCAGAGAAAGACAGCGAGAAAACGAGCGAGACCTCGGAGTATAGTCGCACCAATCGTAGTCATAGGAACAGCCCCCAACGTCCGCAACAACTGTGCCATTCACTAAAATGAAGGATCATGATGACAAGCTAAGTGTGAGGGAAGAAGGATGCTGGAAGAGCGGTGCCATGTATAGGGATTTGGAGTAGAATTTTGCCACCTGACATAAATCATGATGTTTTCTGTTTTTTTTTTTCGAATGTGAGCCTGTCTAGTTCTTTGAGCACGCTTTTCTTTACCTATAGGAGGTCTTGTAAGAGGTCCCTCATAAAAAGGCAGCGGGTAGTGACAGAGATGAGCGAAGAAGAAACCGGACAATCCCATAGCAAGTACAAGTCGTCGATCCCTGTAAAGAATATTCCTGAATCGCATGCCTACGATTTCCTCATCACCTTCTTTCGGAGTGTAAATGTAGCGTACCATGTTCCAATCCTCGTGGAGCCGATCAGTGCATACGTTATTGTCGATACTCCACATGAAACGATTTGCACAATTCCATTGTACAGTATTGCCTCTTCGTTTGTCCAATTATACATGGCGATGGTTATAGGAGCGGCGAGACTGAACTAACTCAGGTTCAAGCAGCGCGATAAATTAGCCAAAGAATACCTTATTTCTTTACCCTTCTGTACTGGCAACGCCACACAACATCCACCACATGTAGAACAACAAAATTACTGCTATTCGGTCAAACTTTGGAATCACGAGGAATGGATCTTCTAAACTTAAAAATTTCTCGACTTATAACGTCTACGATTATAAAGCGAGAATAGATTCGTAAGCAAAGTTGCTATTCATTAAAATGCACTTAGAATAGTGAACTGTTTAGTTTCTGTTCAGTTTTATGATAGCTGTTCATTTAGTTCTCACTAGGGATTTTAGAAACATGTATGGACATAAAAGAAATATTGTGTTTCTCAAAATATCATCTTTGCTGTTCGTCTTCGGGAAGATGTGAAATTAACCTTTCTTTTCTTCATCACTGATTATTCCTACGTAGTGCTCGACGAAAAAAGTCTGTACAAGCATGATGGAAAGAATGCTGACAGCAAACCTGAAAGAAGCATTTGTAACGGGAATTGCTCTGTAATCTTGTCCTCTTCGGTGTATAAGGCATTCGAAAAGGAGTGATCATCCGTGCAATTGAGAACTCAGTATAAATGCTACGTGCGAACCGCTAAAAATCGCTCACGTAGCCTTTCAACCAAGAATTTGAACTGTTGGAACGTATCAGTATCAGCTCGCGCGCGTATCTGCAACGCGATGATCACTCCGAGATGAATCGCCTGCAACTATGGAAGGCGTCATATTCGCGGTGGTCGCGATCAGGGCTGTGCGTTGTAACATAACAAATTAACGCATTCACGCGTAACGGCCATCTTTGGCCTAACATAACGAATTAACGAATTAACGAAAGCCCCAAAACTGTTAAAACCGCTTCGTTGATAGACCAAGTAGTATCTAAAATGCGTACTTTTCTCCTCAACACAACTTTCTCGTAATATACAGCAAAGTATACGCATAATCACAACGATTGTGAAATGTGACCTGCAGTAAGGCACCCGAAGAACATGTTAGCTTTTGCTTCAATTTTTTGTCGAACCTACAACTTATTTGCTTTGTACATCAGCCAGGAATTTCGACAGCTTATAACCGCTGATAAAACTTATCAAAATATTCACGAATCCGTTTTCTAACGAATTAACGCATTAACACATCAACGCGTAACGGCAATTCTTGGCCTGTCGTAACGAATTAATGGATTAACAAAACCCGAACGTTTTCTAACCCACAGCCCTGGTCGCGATAGTCAGACAACAGGGGCCTTGTTCGCAGACAGCTGCTGAATGTGGATGAAGAGCTGTATGGACTTACATGAAAAAGGCCGCAGCAGTGTACATATTGAAGATCACCGACCCAATGTAGAATCCTTCTCTTCCTAACGGAATGAAACATATCTGCAAAACAACACTTCCAAAGTTGAAACGATTCTTGGACAAATTTCTGCGAGATTAGGGAGACAGGTTTGGAGAAGAACCGCAGTAGAATCATTTTCCATTGATATTGGTGCGGTACAAGCCCACAAGGCCTCAACCACAGGGCTTTCTTCTGCAGTTCTTCCGCAGTTATAAACATTCCCGTTGGTTGTCCTTCTTGTTGGTTGCTGTGTAAGTTTTCTTGAGTATTTACCTTGAGAATAGAAAGGAACATCAGAAGGCTATGTCAGCAAACGTACCTGAATGGCTGGGCCGATAGACAGACCAGATGTGAAGCCGGCAGTCCCTAGAGATACAGCTCGAATACGACTTCTGCGAGTGCTTGCTGTGGCTACGAAACTTCGCAGTACTCCAAGAGTTCCTAATGGTTAGAGGTGGTTAAGAGTGGGATGCTTAGTTCTTGTGCTGTCATTTGTTACATGCTTAAATATTAAGCTACTAATGAGCCCAATGCTACTAATTGTGGACTTGCTCGACATATAAAGTCATGGTCATCATGATTTACCGGGCATCTGCAGAACATACAGAATATGTGCATGACAAGATTATGCTTTGAAAACTCAAACACGTGACAAACGCTTGAAGGTAGCAAGTGCGAGAGTTTCCGTCTTCGGCTTGTTAGCACTACTCCGGAAAATCAGTCGTAATTGCATACGTTTGCTATCGTGTACTAGTTATACCTCGCCTTGATAGAGTTCATGAAATCAGCGAGAAAGAGCATAACAACGCGTACCTGCACCGAAGCCTGTGCTAAATCGAGCTATTAGCATAGCCCACTTGATTCCGGAGGGAAAGAGAGGTAGTAGCGCGTAGATGAGATTTCCTGTAACGTCATGGTGTTCCAACTTTTTCGTTTCATTTTTAGCACATACAAATAGTAAAAGCCCACCCATTGCACTAACACTAAAGCCAAAGCAGACTGGTATTTTCGTGGAGCCAGACCGCTGATTCCAGAATCCAAAAAGAGGGTTTGCCTATGAAAAACGTTGAACGAGAAAAAGCAATAAGGTGAGATGAAATGATACTCTAGTTCAAGTTCTCTGCAACGTACCAGTGCACACCCAAGGCTGCCGGCTGCAACAACCCAGCCAAAAAAGTCCATTGTCGCTGTGCGGTCCACCTGTAAAGAGTACAGCTAGTTTAAAGTTCCTGCTTAATTTGTTCATATCATCATTTTTGAGAGCTGGTGTACTCCACCTTCAAGCCTCAACGACGTTAAGATACGACGTGATGGATCGGACCATCCCATCATTTTGTACTCAGTGTCGTTTTTACATCGATTGCTGGATGCCTGATAGGAATTGTAAGTGTCTCAGAATCTTTTGAAGCTCTAGCAACAGTATCAAGTTTTCTTCCCAAATACTGTCATGCGAATTATCCTTTCGGTTGTAACTCTTAAAGGGTCCCTCTATATTTAGTGTCGTTTAGTACGCCAACGTCAAAGGCAGCACCGACGGAAATTTTCGAGTTTGAGATTTTGATCGTTTTGGATACTCAGCTGTTGTCGCAACAAATCCACGAACGTTTCACATTCGTAGATATCAGCATTCTCAAGCTGTGAAGAGATAAAGTTTATGCTGGCGATCAGTTTGGATGAGTTGCTCAGAACCTCTGTAACAACTATTTAACCAGCTTTTGAGAAACTAGTTTCAGATCGCATCTGAAACTAGTTTTTCGAAAGCTGGTAGAATAGCATTTTCCGCCACTTCCTTGCTAAATAGTTGCAAATGAAGAGCTTGCAAAATAGTTGTTTTCACCTCTTCCTTGATAAATAGTTGTAAAAATGAAAAGCTAGTAAAATAGTTGTTCTCCGAATCCAACCCGTTAGAACAGGAAAATTTTGTGGATTACATTCATTCAAGATACAACTTTTTATTGGTGGCATTCACAAGCGTCTCCAAACTGTATGTCGCGACCCAGTCACAAATCTAAGAACAACTGGTGCCAGAGCGATAAAATCCAAGGCGCTTCTCTGATTCTCATGGTTTACTGTCACTGGACGATCTTCGGCCACCGCTCACATCAGTTCTTCACGTTCCGCAGTCGTAAATCACTCAGTCAAGGTTTGAAATCGTCCAAGACATGCCTTAAATTCGAAAGGAAGTCGTTTTTACATTAGATGCCCGAACAGGCACTCTGGTGACTGTGCAGCACGAACGCAGCCCAAATAGCGTATTGCGTCGGGTAAGAACACTAGCAGTATCTCCTTCGTGTTGCTGCCATCCTGCCCTCGATTGATGCTCAAGCTTTCCCTGTTTACAGCAGCAATTGAGAGGAGGATGGAATTAGATGCGAGATGTGCTAGGGTTTTTACCCGACGTATACGCTCTTTGGGCTAGGTTTGTGCTGCACAGTTGTAAAGGAGTTCTATTTAATGTAGAGTCTATTGATTTAAATAGTCTTTCATTAGAACACTTGCCTTCAATGCTTTGGATTGGATACTAAGAAAATAAATTAAGCTCGTTGAGAGCAAATGGCATTCTTTAACCGAGGTATAGTCTTCATGATCGCATGCAATGCTTCCTTAAAAGGTCTTGAAAAGAACAATGTTGTCGGCTACTTGAAACTTGTGAGTAGGTATTAACAATTAATTTCTGAAAACTTAACTTGAGACGCTATCGTTTCAAGAGTTCTAGGATATAGCTTTTCTGAAATTTTGTTTTTGTTACTATATGTAGTTTCATTACCAACTGATTGAGTGGAGTGAATCATTTGAATAGCGGTTTTGAGGAATTTTGAAAAAACGAGAGAAAGTTTCAGAACTTACACACGCTGTGACTAAAAGTGTTGTAACTGCCGCTCTTCATTATATGGAACCGCTAAAATACCCTACCACATGCAAAGGATTCTTTCATTTCTGAGTGATAGCTGAAGAGTATCAGCGCAAAGCTAGTAAAATAGTTGTTTCTGGAGAAAAGCTGGTAAAATAGTTGTTTTGACTTCCTAGTGAAATAGTTGCGAAATGAAAAGCTAGTCTGCAACTATTTTTCCAAGCTGGCGATGACGTCATACTAGTTTGCAAGCTGTTTCTAGCAAGAGTTGCGAACAACTTTATTTGAGCTTGTTTGCGAGTTGTTTTGGAGAAATCCTTGTTTGCAACTTGTTCCAGAGGTTCTGAGTGTGAAATGAAATGAATGGGTGTCTCTGTTTACAATCACTCTTTTTGCATGTGATACCACATGTTTTCATTCCAACCTCCTCCTACTTCAAGCTCGGGTAGTTCGGCCATCTCTTCCAAATCTGCTAAATTGGTAGCAACAAAAACCGCCTTCTTCGTAGGATATGACAAAATTCATCACTGCCTTCGTTTTCACTATAGCGCTAAGCCTCGGAATATAGCAAAATCTGTGAGAGCAAAATTTCCATGGGTGACGCCTTTAAATGCAGCACCCACGGAAAATTTGGTCGTCAGGATTCAGCTGTAATCCTAGGTTTCCTGCAATGATGAAGAGAAATACATTGATTAAAGCTCCGTTTCGGTCCTTGAGAACAGAGTGGCCGAGTTCGGGCGGGTATAGTTAGGTGTGATTGCTAAAAAATGATACGGAAAATAAGTTTTATCAAAGAGAAAGGCACTGGTAGCAAAGAAAACAACTGATCCCCTTTCATGCCACAATTCATTTAGGCGATAGACGGATGCCCATCTACGCTCCTATATCTCGAGAATGCTGTTGTTTACGACGGTGCAAGTTTCGTATTATTATTGGGACCATTATTCGGGGACCGAGACACTCAAGATCTCAGCTATAGAAATTATCGTGGGTGCTTTTTCCCCACCAAGAGTTTCTCGAAAATTTGTCGTTCTTTCAACTGTTGCTGTTCGAATTCCTTGATAAAAAAATTCGTGAGAAGGTCTGTTTCGTCCAATGCGTGTGTAGTACATTTGTGTACCTCTTAATGTATTACTACCAACGAATTAGGTAATTGTGAACAACTGACGAAAAAAAAGATGAATGGAGCCGATCATGCACGCTGCCGCGTGTGGCAGACATCGCGTAGTCGACCGGTCGCGCACGATATCGCGAGGGTCTTAATGAAAGAGTGTAGTGGCACTCTAAACTTTGCTCATATTCATCCACATTAATCCGCGTGTTATCCCTATTTCTTTCTCGGAATTAGTTATCTTCTGATTCGTTAGAGTAATGAGAGAGAGTATTACGTAATGTGAAATGTTGGCTTCAAGAGCAGCCCATGAAATGGAACCAGAATATTGTGAAAAATACATTTGTGAGCGTTCCGGTGCAGTATGGGTCTGATATATCTACATGCATTTCCAAAAAAAAAAAACTAAAATTCCTACCCCTTTTTTTCTTCCCTCCACAAGCCAATGCTCCTTCGATGACTTTTTTTTGAAATTCTTGAGAGCTTCAAAATGGAATAGCACTTACTTTAGTGCAAATTATACATTCTGCTTCGCTAATGAAGGTGAGTTCCGGTTTGTGGAAATTGTTAAAAATCTACACCTCGCTGAGATACTGCCACGTGGACATGAAGTAGATGCTCATCTGAACTCCAGTCAAGCAGTGTACAAAGGCGCATGCATAGATAGCTGGCCATGGCGTTTTTCGTGAGTCCAGCTCACTGAAATTCGGAGTCTTATACATGTCCGCTCTCGATTCCATGTATAGCTTAGTTGTAAGTTGCCATTCAGTTCACTCACTGGAATCATTTACGGTAACTTCTAATTTCATTACTAATTTGAGTGCAAATTCTTTACTGTTTTACTGTGTCGCTACCACACGCCAAAAGTCATATGATGCTGCGATTGGAAGTAGTATATTGTAGTTCTCAGACATCTTCAGAAGCAAAAAACAACAGATTTCATATTTAGAGGTAAGAAAATCATCAGGAGGTAAGGGGAAAAAAGACGCGATGCTCCCCTTGGGAACCAGAAAGCATTGTCATACCAATACAACGGTTGTCGGTGACAGAGGTGTTCACTCTTGTCGACTTAAGGATTCATGTTCTATGCGAGAGAAAACAGGGTGTAGCGGAAATTGAGGAACATAGTTGTGATAGTGGTAGAGAGCAAATCAAGAGCTGTACAATAATTCTTGGCATGCGATCGAATGAAGTTCAAATCACCGTAACTAATCAAAATGAAAAAAAAATCGCACGAAGACACTTACTCCCCAAACTAATGGTTTCAAATGCTCCTCAGTTGCACTGCAGTGGTAGGTAATCATGACTGATCTAATTTATGCGGACAAAATTATCTCTATGTGAAACAAGGATGAAGTTGTGCATCAAGTCTGAAAAGGACCCTGAACGGAAATGTCTAACGATCGCGTGAAACATGATGATGACGTATACATGCGATTTTCTGGGGTCAGAGTGATGAGAAAAGTTCAAGGCTCCAAGTTTTTAGCCGGCTTGCAATTTACAAATTTTCATCGGGATTGTGACTTTGGCACTATGTTGCCAGCGAAGGATTGAAGTGATCAACTGGTGTAGAGATTTCCGCTGTGTTGGTAGATGCGCGCAAAGAGGAAAATTGGGAATGCGCCCGTTTTGTGTAAAGGGAAATTCTAGTATAAAAACGAAAGTACAGCGCCTCAATCCAGATTACGTGCGCGATTAGTGTGGGTGACCCCAGAGCTTACCATCTTTTTTCTTCCGCTTTGTGTTGAGTGGATTCCGCAACTTGTGGGTGACCGTTATCGTGGAAAATTTTTGCTTGTCGTTGTTTAAACATGGTAACGATAGAGTGGCTGGCCTAGGTGGCGTAAACATTGGGCGTTGAGGCTGGCCACATTCGCATAGCAGGAGATCAGTATCTCCATGCAGGTTATTACATTCAAACTTCACGATATGTACAGGAACACCTTCAGGATGTGAGCGTTCAGAATTGGATTCAGTACAGGCTGCCCACATTTTCTTAGCCACTGCGGCCTAATGCAAACCTTCTCGGAATAGCCCCTTCCCTCAGCCGCAATAGCGCATTTACGAGGGGTGGGGGGGGGGGCGAATACTTGATATTCCTCTATAAAATAAATAAAATATTAGTTTACGGTCAATTGTTTATTATCGCTAATTTTAAATAATTTTTACTCTACGTATAATATTTGAATTGATACTTTCTAATGTTTTTATTTTCGTTGGGGTCGACAGGGTAGCAGCTTCTTCCCACGCCACTTCCTCCTGCCCACTTTCTGCGTCCTCGACTGCTCAGCTAGAATTTATTTTAGAAAATTTGCGATTCTTGGTGCAGATTAGCAAGATTTGTCTCATGGCAATTTCTTTCATATTTCCATAGGTTGAGTCGATAGCCTTCTTAGTTCTTTGAAAATTTAATAGTTGAAGATTGCTCAACAGGGAATACATATACAGTGGGTTTCATAATTATAAGAACACCCCTAAATTTTGCGCTTCCGGGAGAATTGGTCAATGAGAAAATTTCCTGTCATAACTGCTAGATCCACCACCTCAAAAAACTATTTCAGTCAAAATTTGTGAAGCCCAGGTCAACCGCTAGTTTTTCGACAAAATTTGGAATGTCTACACACTGTTTCATATTATAAGAACACTTTGAGAAATCAAAGATTTTACTTGTATGAAAGCGGACTTTGTGCATCTGTGGGTTTGTAAAGGTAAGTATGTAACACATGTTGGACATGGCACGAGGTCGCCTGCTGTCCTTCAAAGAAAAGGCTCAGATGCAAGCTAGTTTCGTGTTAGTTTTGATTGAAACCAAAAATCGGCGCGCATTTGCAATTTACCATGCAAAGACAAACCAAAGACACGTAACAATGAAACATTTCTAGGAAGTGGATGAGGAGGCTTCTAGAGAGATGCAAAACTGTGATTCCTTCGAGTAGACATTTTTCTTCTCAAAGATTACTTCCTTTGAAGAGCGTAATAATCTCAAGAAAGAAAACATACCTCTGTGCGCTTTTAGGCTGCATCACGGAAGAGTTGGAAAGAGTGGCGACGACCCTGTTTTGTCACCATCACTGACCAAAATTTGCGCATAAATTTCCACAGATTACACGAACTCGTCAATGTTCTGCAATTCATTTCTACTAAAAGTTCGTTCGATGCCCTTGATCGATTACTAGAACGCAGAATTTCTGTGGCTAGAGACTTACGGAGTGTGTCAAACCTGCCCATACACCATACTAACACTATCCTCGACTTAAACAGCTCTACCCTCGTCGCTCAAGTCCGTACCACCCCCCCCCCCCCCCCCATCGCACAGTGAACACCAATAGTGGACCAGAGCACTCGCTGATGCTGCGCTCGCATGATGTGAGTGGTTTCTTTTTTTCGCGAACGATCACTGAGCGTGGCATGATGAAGATAACACTTATCAGTCACCGCGTAAGAGAAATATGAGTTATCCCAAAAGATGCCCGCCGCGTATTTTGACGTCCAAATTTCGCGTCTACGATCCACTAAATGGGTCCAAGAACGCGTTTCTTATTCTTAGCAAAGCTAAATCTTTCTCCATTACACGAACCGTTAAAGGCAGCAGGAGCCGAATTCCTCGACTCCGAGCTGAGGTGCGGGTGGTGAAGTGCAGACTCAACACATCATAAATATGAAACGAACACAGACAATGATGGCTTACCTGCAGAGAAGATGGAACTTTCGTCGTGAACACGCCTGGCCGTGTTCGCGCGTGGACGAGTTTTCCCTGGCGCTAAAGCAACTGCGGCGCATGGTTTGGTCGAGTCCCGCCATGAAACCCTGTGAATTGAACGCATTTCGTAGTCCCTTTGCGCCAACCCCCGTGCCGCAGTGGCTTTAGCGCCAGGGAAAACTCGTCCACGCGCGAACACGGCCAGGCGTGTTCACGACGAAAGTTCCATCTTCTCTGCAGGTAAGCCATCATTGTCTGTGTTCGTTTCATATTTATGATGTGTTGAGTCTGCACTTCACCACCCGCACCTCAGCTCGGAGTCGAGGAATTCGGCTCCTGCTGGCTATGACGGATCGCG
>KN730984.1:1983-13552 GCA_000816745.1 Ancylostoma duodenale | reverse complement strand
AAGGCCAAGTTCAGCCGGCGTCACTTTTAACAATCCCGCCAATGGCACAGCTGCTGACGGTTCCACTCTTTACTAAAATAGACTCCTACAGGTGTAAAACCGATCGACACGCAGTCATATCATTGTAACCTTTGCTCTGGTCCAGAGGAGTTTTAGAGCTTCGCGGATCTCTTTGTCTGTCTGCAAAATAGGATTACTTCAGAATGTCGTTACAGATCGATGTATCGATTGATGAGCTCACCACTGTGATAATCTTGTCTGCACTGGTCCGTTTCAGAATCGGGTAGCAATTTTCGCCCACTCTCAGCACTCGGATTCCGTCTGCTATCGTGTCAACCACATCCTTTTCCGTGGTCAGCCCTCCCTTGTTGAGATAGTCGCTCAGTCCTTTACCTTCCGGTTCCACGAGGAACACTGGAAGCTCTGCCCATATCCTGTCGGATGGTTTATCCGAGAAAAATCAATCAACACCTTTAACATCTGGTCGAACTTCTGACACATAGGCGGCAACTCCGCTAGCCATGCCACCACCACCAATGGCCAGGAATATTGCATCTGCATCTGGGACATGCTCCACCATCTCAGCTCCTCGACGTTCTGCAGAATTCATCTTGTCAGTACTGCTATGCTTTAAAGTTACCTCGGAGTTCGTAGTTAGATATCCTTGTATTCACATTGTTATGATGCATTGTATTGTTATGATGCAATAGATACTGTCTGTTTCACGAATCTATGCACTTGGCCGGCTGCCGAGATGAGGTAATTCTCGCCACGTTGTTATAGGCGAGACATGTTTTGACGCGCTTCCAGCTATCGACTGAAAGCAGGAATATCCATGATTTGGCGTGTGGTAAAATGGCCCTGTGTAATTAAACAAAACACATTGAATTGCTCTGATTTTTGGAATAGACGATACATCGTTATGCTGTCGTCGTCGTTGGACCACTCTGACGCCCTCTTTTACTCGCTGTACTCTCTGCGCCACCCACGCCCACTGTTCGTACTCTCTTCTGATCTCTTATAACGTTATTCGACTGTTCTGTTCGACTGAGGTGCGGCTGCATCATATTCTTGCCTACTATCGAAGCTATAATAAACAAGTGAGTACTGCTTGCTTATTCATGGAACGAGGACAGAAACCCCTGGATATCTGGCACAGGGTCAGCAGACGCTACCTGTACACAATCGATATGACTGATCAATGGGACGTGTGGGCATTTCCAAAAACATCTCAAAAAATGCTGTTTTGAGGAATGCAAAACCTCAGAACCGATGAGTAGTCCATCATTTGATTTCAATTTTGATGGGTTATGCATAGGTCAGATCAGGAAACTCACTTGTCCATACATTACATCCTGGTTATCGAAGGATTCCATAGCCGTATTTTTTTTATTTTTTCCGTAGCCTAGCTCATTTGCAAGGCGAGCGCATGTATCTTCCCTGAAGAAGGTGATCACTGTCATAGCCGCTTTGTTCTTCAAAGAAAAAAAAAACATAAATTCAATAGAACTTTGGACAGCTGATGGTGTCCTTGGGTATCTGTAAAAGCTGTCGTATAAGGTCTTAGTCGAATTCAAGAAAAAATTCAAACTCATCGTTCATCCAGTATTTTTTCCTAGTTCATAGCAATGAATCTAGAGCAGGCATGTGCGGAAGTAAAATTTTGAAACCTGTAAAACGTAAAACAGAAAACGGAAAATTTTGACCAACCACGGGTTTGTGACTAAAAGTCATCTTTAAAATTGGATTTTCTAGGTATCGTCTCCATGGGCAAAAGTGGTGACTATTTCAAGTAATTAAGTAACTTCAAGTCTACTGATGGTGCTCCCTTCAAACTCCTAGAATATAAATAGAAGTATTTATCCCTTACCTAGTTACGAGAGATTGTCAGAGTTGCATAATCAGTGAGCATATTTCTCATTGAACTTCCTTACTTAGACGAGAATCTGTAAAGTGTGAGAAGTGCGACTTCCTTGCTTTACGTCGCTGCACACCTATTCTGCAAAAATTTAGATTAAAAGGCAACTATGGCAGCTATTACGCTTGGAATTTGAGGAGGGTCACGTTATTCACAAAGGATCCCGTTGGAGCGAGATTGCGATGAAGGAAGGAGAAGAACAGCGTGTGGGGAACGTGAAACACAAGAAACACAGACAGCCCAAACACTGCGCATTGCGCGGGACATCAGGCGCCAACGGCGCTAGTGTGGAGCTGGGGATCATCGTGTGGTTAAATAGTGACAATTACGATGTAGCCTTATGCTTTTGTCAAGTTAAAAGAATGCCTACATCATGCGTTGCTTCGCAAGAATGCTTGATGCTCTTCCCATGGCACAGTTTCGTGGAAATGTTATATTAGTTCACCCCACTTCTCTGTACTTTATTTCTCTTGCTTTATTTAAGAACTTGGAGGAGAGCAAGGCACTCGTGTGGCCTATTGGGAACAATAACGAAAACCAGCAAGATCGCGACCGGACTTCAACGCTGCAGCTGGGACAAAAAAGTCAGACGAAATAGTACGAACTTCGTAAATGGCATTTGGACGTCAATTTTGGCGCCATCGTTGTGAACTCATGGTGTATTGCGCATCGAAACATATGAACCCTCTTCAGGATAGCGAAATACGCCGACCTCCATAATTTTCCGGGATTTTCCGTTTTCCCAGCAAAGAACCCGTAAAACGTAAAACGGAAGGCCAAAAATGGGCGGAAAACGGAAAGCGTAAAACGGAAGACGGAAAACTCCGCACACCCCTGATCTAGAGGGACATTTGGGGAGAGGGGCACACAGAAAGCTACAACAGAAAAGTAGTTAAAAATCAATGCATCAGCATGAATTTCAGGACCGGGGGAATATAGTCATCTAAACGTCCACCCATTCACATTCTGAATAATTAGGTAACTTCAGAAAACTGTGCAGCGATGATCTTGGCCATGAATTTTTTTATAAGATGATACCAAAATCTACTAATTTTAGTGCAGATTCACAAAAAAAAAGATCATTCAAAACACAGACTAGTATTTGGATTCTCTGAAATTTTTTTAGCAATTTTGAGAAGAAGTGGTATGTGCAGTTATCTGCCCCATCGGTTGAAGAACGTATTTCATTGGATATTTCACTCGTTCCAACAAGAAAGGACAGGTGATGCGCATTTGTCTGCCGGAGAACCCGTTATTTCCCGAGTAGAATGCTACATGAGTAGTACTTGGTAGTAGGGCTGGCACTTCACAATATGAGACTTTCTTGGGCGGAGAAAAAACTCATTTTTACATAGGAAATCTAAAAATAAAACTGACTTACCTGCTCTTCACGGTAGGCTCACACAGCTTCAGCACGGCGCCGTAGCCTCTCATCGCGTCCATCTTCGATGGAGGCGCATTTTTCGGGATAGCCACTCGACATGGTAGTCCCACTTGGGCAGCAGCCCATGCCAAGCTTTGGCCATGGTTACCGGATGAGTGAGTCACCTACACCAAGGATGTCTTTAAAAAACTGAAAGTACTGGCATGAAGAACGAAGATACAGTTGATAACCCACCACACCGCTCACTTTTCCCTCGTCTTTCAGCTTCTGCACAGCGTTCAGAGCGCCTCGTGCTTTGAAGCTGCCGGTTTTTTGCAGATGTTCACATTTCATAAACACATTACAGCCTAAACAAGCCCTTCATGTAGCTGTTCGGATATTTACAGCATTTGACAACAGTGAACAATGGGCATATTTAAAATGCATAAAAATCAATGCTCCAAGAAGAAAAATTCACAAGAAAAAATGACAAACTAGGTTTTCTAATCCTATGCCTCAGAAACTAACCTGCTACCTTGTCTACACTTCTACAAGTGATTACCGGAGTCCTGTGAATTCTTCCAGAAAACCGTTGGAGCTCCTTGTTTACTGTCTCGGCGCAAACCACCATCTCCAAAAAAATTAGAAGTGATATTCCATGTCTGGCGCATGTACGGTAAACCTCTTGCGCCACGCAGTAGACGCCGTTGCGGCGCAGCTGGAATTGGAGAGAGCGTGAGAGGGCAAGTGTAGATCATGGGGTACAGCAGGGACCCAAAGCATCGCTAAGCGGCAGATTAGGGACTGTTCCACATCCGAGGCCCAAGAATTTCCAAGGAAATTTTTTGGCTAAAACTTTGCCCAATTTTGAGGTGCTGTGCACGAATGTCGTATCCAATCTGTATATTTACCATAAGCCTAAAAAGTGAAATAACGGTAGAAATATAATAGATACTTCCAAGATCGGCTGTTAATAAATCTCGCCATAGCTTGGATGAATTCCGTGTTGTTTATGTTGAACTGCACGCGAGATTATTAGTCAGTTTATTCAGAGCGGCCGACGTTTCGGAGCTATCTTCTTCTTCAGGGCCTGAAATGGGTTAAACAACTCTTTGAAGCTGCCCCATCAAGTGCATTAGCAATCGAGCCAAAAGTTCGAAAACTTATTTTTCGATCGCCGGAAAAGGCCCCACACAACTGAGAACATGTACACACCTCGCACGGCATGGATGGTGACTAGTGCCAAATGACCGCTCGCTCGTCGTCAGTCATTGCGGGTAATGAAGACTGACCGCTCGACCACGACTTGATCCCACAAAACCTAGATAGAGCGATAACAGAACTCCATCTCCGTGATGACACACTCTATCGTCTATCCTCCAAGGGAGAATTCACTAAACAATACCGTATGCTTAATCGTACATGGGTCAACATAGCAAAGGATGCCCACCTCAAACCATCTTTAATAACTCGCTTGAGACTCGAGCTTCCAGTTTGCCCTGTACTGTATCTCCTTATAAAGATCCATAAGTTATCAAAAGACGACCTCAACTCAAACGACCCTTCACGGTTCAAAGTACGACCAATGGTCAGTTGTGTTGGCGGCCCTACAGACAGGATATCTTGGCTTCTCAACCTAATACTGATTCAGGTACTCCAATACGTCCCATCTAATCTTAGAAACACAAAAATGTTCCTTGACCATCTGAATACAACAAGTTTTAGTGAGTTGTGTAATGGAGTCCTTCGATGTGACTTCTTTGTACACTAACATGTCCAACGACTCAGCCATGTAAGCCATTCACGAGTTCCTCGTGGAACATTCTAAATCCATGAATTTGTATGGTCTGACAGTTACTCACATCATGACTCTACTGAAAGCTTGCTTAAATTGCAACATCTTTAGATGGTCAGGGAAATATTTCTCGCAATTTAGGGGGCTCGCAATGGGCAACGATTAGCTCCTGTTCTAGCAGGAGTTTTTAAGGCCAAGATTGAGAACCCTGTATTGGACCGTAAACCAGTGCTCTGCTGCCGATACGTAGACGACTGCTTTATCGTCTGCTCCACACAGGAGGAGATGGATAAGTGTTTCGAACTACTGAATCAGCAAGCCGATCACATTAGGCTTACAAGGGAGAAACCAAAGGAAAATTGCTTGCCTTTCCTCAATGTAGAGGTTCACCTTCATGGAGGCACTTACAGAACTAAATGGTTCCACAAGCCTAGCAATAAAAATATCCTTGTTCATTGTAGGTCGGCTCATCCGACTTCCACAAGAACCGATGTAGTGAGAAACATGTTTCGCACTGCAAGAACCGTTTGCTCAGGCAGAAAGGAGAAACTGGAGTCTGTACAACTTGCCCGTTCCATAGCTGTCTCCAACGGCTACGATGGCACGATACTCTCCATGGATCGTAAGCGCCCCATGAACACCTCTAACAACCATCAGCACGGTATTAGTCCGGAAAATAAAATCCCCTTACGCATCCCATTCATCTCGAATGAGGTAAGCAGATCTATACGGATCTGCTTAAGGAAATCAGGTTTGGACGATCTAGTGAACCTAGTGAATGTACCCTCCGATAATCTAAAGTCTCGGCTAGTGAGGAGTCGAATATATGATCGTCTCTGCACCACCCACAATTGTATCATCTGTCCCTCTGGGAGAGAGGGGGACTGCATGATGTCAGGAGTCATCTATCAAATGTCATGCAAGGCCTGTGGCGACGATTACATAGGTGAAACAGCACGACCCCTAGCGCTTAGAATTAAAGAACATCTACAGGGAAAACCAAACTCCAGAAAAATCCACACGACTAGGTTCACATCGAGTTCAGAAGCACGATAACGTTGATTTTGAAGTCCAAGTCACCATACTTGCTACTAGTCACCATACTATACCATACAGACTGACACAACGGGGCGCAAAATAATAGAAGCTTTTCTGATAAAGACTAAGACGTCCGAGCCACCCACATTTCCTCACGTGATTTACATAAGGAGCCCACTTCTCGTTACTAGTAACCAAGTTGGGAAAGCGAGTGCAACTGTTTGTCAAAAGCTAAGAAGTTGAAGCGCGCACCCAACGCACTTGAAGCTGGTGGTGACTCAGACCGTGATGAACACATGAGCCTTCGAAGAGATGTGGATGGAAGGCTATTGTGTTGTGATAGCCCTGAGGTCCCTCTACCAGCTTGTACCGCCCCATGATTCCTCTTCAATCAGCTCTAGGAGGCGCTCGTGATTCACCTTACCTTGCCCGCCGGATCGCAGTCTGTGTCAAGTCCAACCCGCCGTCTTTTAACTTAAGGAGCCAAATCATTACCGTATGCTGAGAGGTAGGGGAGAGGTCTATCGTACGACATATGTTTTTTGGAGCATCACTTTCGTTGCTATGTTTCCTGAGCTCACAAAGGTAGAACAGCAATGCACGCTTGTAGTCAGTGACGATTTTTCGGTCATAACCGCAACGAAGTGGTAGGGCGAATTTGGTGTAAGTGGACTAGTAACTGGCCTCTGTATAGGTCTTGGAAAGAAAGTTCAGGAACGATCCCGAAAGAATTGACAATACACGAAAGTGAGTGGCGGGAAACTTTTGCGACAACCTAATAGATACTGTAGTCGTGTTCGGCACCTCGAGTTAACGTACGATGTTTAAACAGAAAAAAATTAGGGACCTCGGAACTTTTAGAGCCTCAAATGTGGTATAGCGTCGCAGAGCCTACAGATCTTGTCAGAAAGTTAGACGGATTCTGTGATTGCAGAAAAGCGGTGGGGACCGAACCATTGATGCGGAGAGAGCATGCTCCAATTGAGAGGGTCAAGTAGGTCCCGCCGCGATTTTGCGGCCGCAACGATACAAAACCACACGCACAGTCCGTTTCTCTTTTCGACAAGGGCTGTACGTCGTGCGTGCCTTGAGTTACTTGTAGTGCAATTACGAATAGAGAAATCATCACGTCTGAAAATTATAGGAATAGAGACGCGCTGAGCCTCTTCCTTAATTATGAACGGGATTTTTAGCATCTGAGATGGGATATGTTTGTTGTGAGGGTTGGCAGAGTATCAAAACTGTGAAACAAGTATAAAATCACCAGCCGAATTGCAGAGACACCACAACCGGGACTGTGAATCCTAATGAATCGAGGATGAGTACACGCAGACAGCGGAGCATAGCGCACCTCGCCTGTATTTCAGTATAATTCATATTCCGGTTGCTATATCTCCACATATATGTAGATGACGATTAGATGTAGCTCCAAGTTACGTTTTCACTTCGCCTCAAGAAAGATTTTCTTTTGCTAGGGTTGGGGGGAAGGGAAGGTTAGGTGATAAACAAGCCTTTTGAAAGCCTTACTGAAAACTTACAGTTTCACTGTCTATTGTATCTAATACTGAATGAAGTGTACAAAAAGGTCGTACAACACTCTACACAGGATACATAAGTGCTGGGCAATTGTTCAGAGATAATTAATGTTATGTATTAAGAAGATGCTCAGTTTCGAAGAACAGGCCGTTTCGGAAAGCGGGTGTGACGATTTCCTGCGAGAAAAAAAAAACAAACACAGTGAGGAGATGCTAGTGAAGCCCGAGGAACAGAAAGGAGTCCTTGTAATTTCGATGAAAAATAATTTTTCATCCTCATTGTTGTCAAATGACTAATGTACAGCCAGTTTTAACAATCTTCCGTGTCGGATGTGTTCCAAATTTTTTACTGGTTGACATAAGTATTACAGCATTGGCTGACGCCCAACGTGATAAGGAACACGGTTACGCGTCGACTGAAAAACTTGGTGGGTACCTAAACTCGACATATGGAGTAATTTCATTTTTTCACACGTTTATTTGTGAAACAATTCCATCTGAGTAATGAAAATTCGTCGCAAGTCGGGATGTCCAGAGCAAACAGAAGGTACATAGCTCTAAATATCGAACGATGATGAACGCTATGTCAGCGAATGAGTGGGTGTTTTTGCCAGCGTTATTTCAAGTTCTAGTACAAAACCAACAGTAGGACAACTGATACAAGAATGTTAGAGGAGCTGAGCTGTCCAGTCCAGTTGAACAAAGAAATTTTTATCAATTGCTGTCGATCAGCCCCGTGCTGCAATCGATCGCGCTATTTTTTTTTTGCTGCAAAGGGCACTCTTCGCTAGCCGCTGCAGTGCAAAGGTCTTCCTGACTTCCTAGCCATCGTAAACGTACAACTTTACTAGTTATCTATATTGACTGCGTGATTATTAAGGTAGCAAGGATTCGTGTATTATCTCAGATTAACTGATAAAGCTGTGTATCAACGTATTCAAGAATAAAAAGAAGGCTACGAGTGAATGAAACTAGATAATAAGTCAAGCCTAAATATGAATTTAGAATTACTATGTCTGTCGTATTTCTGCCAAAACCACTAGGGTTTTTTTTTCAGGAAATTAGGAACGCTACGATGTGGGTCCCCATGGCACATGGATGTGATGTGGCTTTAAAGTGTGGGAACCCCAGGATACAGGTTGGCGGATATAGGAGAGATCCTTTGTGGCCCATGTGTGAGGAATGCGAGGATACGACTTCACCGGTGGGCGATAGGTCTGCTGTGCCCTAAAGGTTAAGGGTACTCAAGGGTAGTGGCTCGCGCATGGAGGAAGGGTCCGCTTCTGCCCAATAATTAGGTGTGCGAGGATACGGGCCCCCGATGGCACATGGGTCTAGATAGAGATTCGCGGATGGAGGAGAGTTCCGCTGTGGCCTTAAATTTAAAGGAACCCCAGCATATGTGCCCAGCGATGGACGACGGCTCTGCAGTGGCCCGAAAATGTGGGGAATGTCAGGACTGTTGAACCGATGGAGTAGGTGGCCGCTGTGATGCAATTATTAGGAACGCCAGGATGCGGAGCCCCTGATGGCACATGGGTCTTCTATGGCCCAAAAGTTAAGTGAACTATAGGATAAGGGTTTGCGGATGGAGAATGGGTCCACTGTCGCCCAGGTGTGCGGTGCAACAGGTTACAGGTTCACCGATGGACGATGGATCTGCTGTGGTCTAAAAGTGTGGGAAAAATCAACATACGTTTATGCCGATCGAGAGGAGGTCCGCTTGGCTTAGAAGTGTGTGTGTGTGTGTGGGTGGGGGGGGGGCGAACGAAGAGGGTTCGCGGATGGATAAGAGGTCCATTGTAGCTCAGGTGTGAGGGACGCTAGGATACGTTCCCCCGATGGCACATGGTCCTGCTGTGGCGTAAAAGTTAAGGAAGCTCTAGGATACGGGTTCGCGGATGGAGGAGAGTTCCGATGTGGCCCAAAAGTTGAAGGAACTCCGGGATATGGGCCCACCAATGAACGATGGCTCTGCCGTGTTCTAAAAATGCGAGAAATGTCAGGATACGGTTATGGCGACAGAGCAGGTGTTCGCTGTGGTCCAATTACCAAGAACGTTAGAATACTGGTCCTCCCATGGCACATGGGTCTGTTGTGGTCTAAAAGTGTGGGGAGCGCCAGGATACGGTTATGCCAACGGAGTAGGGGTCCACTGTCACCCAATAATTATGAACGCCAGGAGAAGAGCCCGCTGAGAGAGAACGGGTCCGCTGTGGCCTAAGCGTGAGGAACGCCAGCATTCGGGTCCATCCAAGGGGAGTGGGTCTGATGTGGCTCAGTATTGTAGAAAATGCCAGTATAGAGGTCCACCTACGGGCGATAGACCTGCTGTAGCCGAAAGGTGTGGTGGACGCCAGGAAACGGGTTCACGGAAGGAGGAGAGTTCGTCTTTCGCCTTAATGTATGGGAACTCCAGGATATGGGTCTATCAAAGGGAGATGGGTCTGCTGTTGTCCGAAAGTTAAGAAACCTCTAGCATACGGGTTCTCAAGTGAAGGAGAGGTCCGATGTGGCTTAGGAGTGTGGGGAACGCCAGGATACGGGCTCACGGTGGAAAAGGTGTCCGCTATGGCCCAGGTTGAGGAACGCCAGCATTCGGGCCCGCCGAAGATGACTGGGTCTGCCTTGGCTCAGTGCTGTGGAAAACACCAGAATACGGGTTCACAGATGGACGATAGGTCTGCTAGGCTCTAAAAGTTAAGGGAACGCCAGGACACGGTTTTGCCGATGGAGGGAGGGTCCGCTGTCGCCCAATTATTAAGAATGCCAGGATACTAGTCCCCATATGGCACGTGGGTGTGCTGTGCCTTAAAAGTGTGGGGGACGCCAGGATAAAGGTTTATGGGTTCACAAATGGAGAAGAAGTCCGCTGTGGCGTATGTGTCAGAAGTGCCAGGATACAAGTTGAGCTATAGAAGATCGATCAGCCTGCGGCAGAATGATGTGGAAAACGCCAAGATGTAGATCCACTGAAGGAAAAAGGACCGCCTGCGCCCACTGTTTTGAAAAATGCTGCCGGGTATGGGTCTGCTGATGGAGGATTGCTCCATTCACAGTCCATTAGCTGGGAAAACCCCTCAATACGGGTACGCCGTTGGACAACGGGTCTGCTGTGGCCCAGTAGATGAGAAAACTCCACGATATGGTTCCACTGAAGGACGATGGATGTGCTAGCGCCCTATGGAGGACGCTAGGGTGAGGATCCATCGATAGGGAAGGGGACTGCCTTGCCTAAAAATGTGAAGAACGCCAAAGTACGGGTACATCAATGTGCGTCGGCTCTCAAGTGGCGGGAAATGGTGAAGGTTCGATCAGTGATAGAGATGAACGTAAGCATCCCAGAATGGTGAAATTGGTATTAGTCTTACGCAGCGAGTCCACTGTTTTTGCAAGATTGCTTCACCTCCCATTTGTTCTTTTTCTTGTGTGACTGTAATTTTGTTCCTCACTCTCTTCCTCACTATCATTTGTCCCTTAAGCGACCACCTCTACTTCCCCTTAGATATCCAAGCAGGCCCTTATCTGTTGGAATATCCCAACAACAATCTCAAATTATTCCGAGTTCTTATCTACACAGTGTCGGTTGCAGCAAATAGTTCACAGCTACTAGATTCATCTGAAGGATATCCTCGCGCAGAGTTGAGAGAAACTAGCCATGATAGGTCCATGGAAATGCAAAACGTGCGGTGACAACAAACGGGGAATGTATCATTGCATCGAACAGTAGCTTTAGATGTTTATGTGTGATGAACAATCCTCGAGCATGGCTAGCATCACGAGTGCAAGAAGTCCGAGGTTGGGCAAGCGGCCAGACTGTTAGAAAACACGAAACTCATAAGTTGGAAAAAGTGAACGAACATTTACTAGAGTTCTTTACCTGAGGAACCCCCTCTATGAAAATGGCGAACTCATCATAC
>KN730979.1:2665-13193 GCA_000816745.1 Ancylostoma duodenale | reverse complement strand
TTAATAAATTTATTAATTCTGATAATAAACAATCAATAAAAATGATACTAAAAATAATGATAAAAATGAACAAATAAAAATAAACTGAAACAAGATTTTTATTTGTATTATAAAGGAGTAATTTCGAAAATTTGCGGTCCATCTCGTGCGGCCGGAAGTTGCAGAAATATTTAGCGTCTTCCATCGTAATGGACATTGTGATGACTCTGCCATGAAATAACACTAAATATTGCAACAATTAGCTACTACACAACGCAAGAAAGCGATTTCAGCGTGCGGTGAGTTCTCGCTGTTGTAGACCTACAAGGTCCGCGAATTCGTCTGCTCGATCGCCCTTCAATATAGCACACGATTTTAAAAAAGCCAATGCTGCAGGATACCTCTGAAGAAATTTGTGAAGGAAACACTTTTCGACATACACGAAGTGGGCAGGAAAAAAAAACAGTAATTACGTACAAGTCTAATAGTTCTCTTGGTCTTATAAGGAAATGATCGGAACGGTTTTAAAACACCTCCTTGGCAAACAACTCTTACTACTGTCATGTACTCTCAAAGTTTTCCACCTCGAAATTCCCAATAAGAGGGAAAAAAGGAAAGGTCCTAGAAGAGGTGTTAGGCGCTACAGTAGCTAATTTATCGAATGAAAGAAATTGTCGAGTTTTCCATCATGTCATGCTTAGCAATGTCTTGCTCCATTAGAACGGAAACTATTGCATTTTCCATCATTCCAATGCAGCCGGTGCTCTCAGAATACAAGTTAATTGTGTGGGGATGAAAAGTGGATGAGAATCTGCCTTTGGAGTGTGCATTGCATGCAACAGTAGAAACAATAGATTTGCCTCACGTCTGAACATATGTTTATGAAAAAGAAAAGTTTGCTCTGAAAAAAAAATGGGATCAGAAACAAATTTTTCAAAGTATTCATCATGAAATGTGAGCCTACCTCCTTGGTTGCAAGGCAGATGCGAACAAGTCAATTTATGCGTTTACTGCCGATGTCTGCTCCTGGTGGCGCATAGCAAACACTTCAGTGGTTTTGTGCAGGAATTAATAGAGGCTCTGAGGAGGTGAGCTTTTGTTAAATGAGAATAGTGTTGTACAGAGATTATAAAGTATACACACGAGTACTCGTCAACATTCCTTGTAATGAAGCTGGATACGCAGGGAGCGATCTTGTTCAGCTCAATGAAAATTCCGTGCAAGCTTGGGATCTCCAACAAGCAGATCTCTAGGAACTTTAGGAGGAGACGATTCAAAGGTGGGCTAGTGTTCATTCAGAACATACTTACGTACAGTCGCGGCCAATAAGATATGATCAGCGCCATTTCGACAGAAGGATTTTTTGCTATAACTCACTTTTTAGTTGAGCTTTCCAGATGAGATTTGGATATGTGTTGAGGCTCTATGGGTGCATCCTACCAGCAGCTTACCTGGACAGAAACTTAATTTTGCAGGCTTTATTAAGCCTAAACATCAATTTCCTCGGTTTCTTTTGATTTCGTCCAATATCTTCACTACCACCTCCCGAGGAAGCTGAAGAGTTGATACAGATTAGGCATAAAAATGGCTATTTTTTCCCTAGATGTCATTGCTGCACTTTCCTTTGCTGCTCAAATGCGTGGACCAAAGTAACCAATCAAATTTACCAAAAAATTTGTTTTAATGTATCTCAATAATAATGACAGCGCTAAAGTTTCTATTTCAATGACAGAATAGTTGTTAGTGGTGGATATCATAGAAATATCTACGATCGAAATGGTTGCCTTTTGTTTGAGATTATTGAAAACTCTTTTTTCTCACTTTTTTGGGTTTTTTGGTAATCCCACTTCTTCTTGTAATAAGGAGAACTACGGATCGCAACTATTACAGCAAATTACTCACTCAAAGTAAGATTTAGAATAACTTCTCTACGAATCGAAATGAGGTTATACAAACCAGGAACCATCATGATAATTAAAGTGGTGAATTTGGACTTGGAACGCAATAGTTCTGTTTGAAAGCAGTTTGTGTCAATTTTATGTAGCGCAAAGAAAGAGTGCTTCGACCCTTATCATTTCCTAAAATTTCGGCTGAATGGCTCAATCTCGAGTTGAGTTATAATAAATAAAAAGATCCGCCTCCAATATGCCATTGATCATATCTTTTTGGCTGCTACTGTAAATGCTGTTTGGAAAGGCAAACACCTCTGTGTGAACGTTTACCAGTATCGAGTGCGGAAGAGAATAAAGCCTTTCCAGTAACTACATATATATGTTCTCGTGCTCTAAGTTAATTCATCTTCGAGGTAACTTGACTTTTTTATTGAATTATAGAAAGAAACTTGAATGATCGAGTGACATCGATTGACATAATGGATCTATTCTGCAGACTCTCTATACCTGTGAGACACAAATGAGGTGCTTTTTCAGTTTCCACTAGCAGGAAAAATTTGCATTCTCATATATTGGATGTTACCAAGTTTTACCACCAAAATGTTATTTTTTGGTGATGAGTCGTACATATGATGCAAAAGCGTTGCTCATTCTCTACATGAAGCTTGCGATCAATTTTCCTGGTTCAACAAATTACTAAAGTTTCAAGCCTACGAAAGGGAGTATTCCATGGAAAACAGCGCAAACCACAACTTACACTCCGCTGAAATTCGGATGGCTTCCAAAACTGCCCAAAATGACATGTGCTAATCAGGGAAGGATACTAGGGGTGTCCAACAACTTGTAACGAAATCTATATTATTATATGCCCTTTGTGATGCTGGTACCAAATCCGTTCTGGTTTTCTGGTGCGGACTCCTCTATGAAGAGTTACGTGGCATGATTTCAGCTTTCCCAAGGGAGACAAAACTTCGCTTTTTGGATAGATTCTGCTGAAACATCGCGGTATCTTACGGAGATCTGTATCTAAGGAAGTTTCGGAAGCATTAATTCATTTCAATTAGTTGACAAGCTTGAAATAGTTTTCGCACTTATTTTTGGCAGCATATAACTTGATAGTCAGATCTGTCCGATCTAGACAAGCCGAAATTATGAGACGTAACTCTCCACAGAGAGCTCCGCAGCAGATAAAGAAAACGGATTTGATATGAGAATCACAAACGGCATATAATAGTATAGATTTCATTGCAATTGGTCGGACCCCCTTAATATCCTTTCCAGATAAATACAAGAGAGACGTTTTGTTTGAAACGACTGATCATCAGTGATCTTCTCAGCCAAAAGAAGACATATTGGTTTCGACGACACCTACAACATCGACAAAACAGAATTCTTTAACGAAGATCTAGAAATTGTTCCAGAGGAGTCATATGGTCTAGAGGGACATATACTTGTCTAAACCATCCTCACAGTGAAGTAGTTCCGCTGAAATAGTTCCGCTGAAAGTATTTATCCGCAAACGTCCAGTCATCCTACCCATGACAACGACAGACCGAATGCTTGCCAACGCCGTCACACTGGCCCTCCAAGAGTTCGATTGATAACGCTCTTCCGCGCTTATAATCTACTGAGCTTACGCGTGCAAACAGCATCGAATGTTTGTGGTCCCCATTCGATACAAGGAGGAAATGGTGTGTTACTCCTCTGCTTTGTGTTCTTCATCTCAAGCCCGAAAATCAGGTGAATCAACATTCCTGAGAAAAAATCTGATGATAAGAGTGTAGAGGAAGGAAACACGTTTGGTAAGTTTATAGCATGCTACGGAAAAATGGCAAGTGGGTGGAAAAAATCGCGACCGAGAAAAGCGCAAGGACTAATGTTAGCATCTACTAACTACCTCAATTTCAGAGGACCTGAAATTAAAAAATATGTCTAGCTGGAATACATTTCGTTCGTTTTCCAAATTTCGTCTTTTCCATGACATTTTCGTCAAATTACGAATTCCAAATCACCACATGCCCTGTCCCCGTATTTGTTGCTTACAATGATTGCAATGAACAGAGCTGAAATAGGGTAGAGACTACCATTCAATCGAAAACACGAGTGCTTAGGATTGTGCGGAATGCAAGGGTGAACTCCCTATCAGTAAGCGATAGTGTGGATGGAATGGCGCTCACTACGCGGAAGTTTTTTTTGAACGTGTAAATTCACAACGGATTAGTCTTTTTGCTTTAACAAAGTTCCACCGTTCTCCATTGAGACCCACTGTTTTTGAGTTTTTGGCTGAGCTTACCTCAGAAAGAGGAGCTTCTGCTCGAGTTTACTATGCATTCCTGGACTTACCTCACCTGGTAGGACAAAAGGACAAGAACATCTCGATTAGGTTGTTGCTCGATCATATAAATATGAAGATGGAATTATTATTTTCCTCCCAGTTTAAACGCAGCTGATTGGGTGAGATCAGCCTGTGGGGAAACCCTAATAGAACGAGTGTTAAACACATTAAACACATCAGTATGCTGTTTGATAGCGCTGGACGTGAACTATTTTTATTTTATTTCACTCTTCTCTTAGAAATTGGTGCAGTATAAAACCACAGCGGACTCCAGGCAAAGGTTTTCAATAGACACATGTTTGGCGTCCCGTTTTTTCAACTGCTTAGCCAAACAAACTAAAGAGTTTCTAGCAAGTTTTTGTGGGGATTGAACACGCATGACATCCAATGGTTTTAGTGAGAGATTTCTCAGATGCGTAACTGATTACAGGGTAATGGAAAGGCAGATACTTGTAGAATGCAAGACGCAACATAAGAAGAACATAAGAAATGAGTCAATGGAATTATCAATTTACTTTGCAAGGAAAAAAGGTGTGGGCAAGATTGCAATTGTGTGTACATACCTACATACCTACAATCTGTATCAAAAGTACAGGGACACCTTAATTTTTGCCCATAACGAAGCTCAGGTTTTCCCAGTCGGTGTGCTTTTTTGCCCATTCAATTCAGCGGATCAAATAAACCCTGAAACACATGGTTTCAGCCATCAAGATTGACTTGTAAAATTTTTATAATTTTTTGAAGAGAAAAAGTCAGGATTTCCTTGTAACAGAAGTATAGGGACACTTGCTGCTGAATGATCGTTTTGCTCGGGAAAAACCGGCAAAAAGTGGATTGATAATCATTAATCCTTCGTTTTTTGTCACTTTAAACAGGCCGCGCTGCAGAAATTGTTACTGGCGAGGCTGATCTCCAGGTGGACCAAACACCAAGACCGGCTTTTATAAGTTCCTCTACGAGGTCGTCCCAACTGATTTGATCTCAGACCTGTCTAGAAATAACCAGCAAAAATCTACCATTGGAAAAAATGTTGTAAAACTGGATTGCCGTTCCAATCCTTCCATCCCGGGTGAACTGAGTTACGTACAGTTGGGGTGACTCTAGTGGATGGTTGCATTTTCTTGCCTGAAGATGAAGTTTTGGTAACAGTAACACTGCACATGTGAAACTGGAACATCTCCAAGGCTCTGGCAGACCGCGCTGAGAGCTACACTCTGGACGATCTAAAAGCACAGAGCTATTTACGCCATGCTCGTAGTTGCGTCCCTAACTGTGCAGTCATTGCACCACTTGATCACTTCTAAAAACATGACACTTTCTTTACATATTGCATTCGCTATTGTTGGGAAAAGGTAACTCGGATGTCTTGTATAGATCAGAGCTGCATCTGGGTCTTTATGCAAGAAGCCAGCTTCACCTTGAAGAAGGAACATGGGAAGTGATGGTTGTAGAGATTCGGATGCCACAATGAGCATGATATTCAGCAGCCATTTGCCTTTCGATCAAGCAAAATGTGGCTGAATGAGCTCTACCAGAACCTTGGCGATGTCGTCTCACTACTACTGAGATGACGTCGACGATGAAACTCCGTTCCCACGCGAGAAGATGAATTCATCCTTGTGAGCTAGCCCATCTGATGGTGGCTAAGCTCGCAGAAGCTCGACGATTCGGGGCTATACTCGTGCCTTTTGAGACTAACTCCAATGGAAAATGTGTTAGAGAGTATTTAAAGACAGATCTGCTCTCACAACAGAGCGTGTCTTCCAGATGAATTTATCAAAAACGCCGTTGTCGATGCTTGGAGCAATCTGGAGATTAACCTCGCCAGTAACAATTCTTACAGTATGGCAAACAGGATGCGTAAAGTGCCATTAAACAAAACAATATCACCTGGTTATCGATCCACCTTTTGCTGATTTTTTCCGAGCAAAACGATCATTCAGCAGCAAGTGTCCCTATACTTTTGATACAAGGAATTCTGACTTTTTCTCTTCAAAAAATTATAAAAAATTCTACAAGTCGATCTTAATGACGGAAACCAAGTGCCTCAGGATTACTTGATCCGCTGAATCGAATGGGCGAAAAAACGGACCGATTAGAAAAACCTGAGCTTCGTTATGGGCAAAAAGTAGGGTGTCCTTATACTTTTGATACAAACTGTATACATATGCGAACAAGAAAACGTGCAACTCGGAGAACATCTCACCGATGGAAAGACCCACTGTGGAAACAAACTCGAACAATGTGGATGCAACTTGTACAAAATAGAGAGAAATGGCATGTACGAGAATAAATTCAAGCTAAGCAACATTAGCAAATCACTATATAGTAAAACTCATCTGTTTGTGTGCCTGTTGGTAATCGCTTACATCTCGCGATGCAATACCTGGACATACAGAAGTGAAACCTATACCATTCGACTCTGAATTGTGCACTCCTGTGTAACGTCAAGGCCAAGTCGTCGGAGCCTCTAATTTTTCAGTGTACGCATAGATTTTGCTGGATTTCAGACGCACATTGTTAAATTTTGGAAAAAATAATACAGCACATGGTGTGTAATGAGCTTGCCTTAGTTATGAGCAGGGGTTTTAATTGACAATTTTAGCCTGGACGGTGAATATCATGAAGAGACATTCAGATTTCCTATGCAAACAGCGTGGCCAAATTCTCACGAAGCTTTGAATAAAAAAATTAGCTTCTATCTAAAGACCTGGGGAAGCAAGATGGATACATAGTGGTGCAATGGTTGGCGTGGACGTCATCCGAAAAACTGGAGACCGAAGTGGTGCAATGGATGGCGTGGACGTCATTCGGAAAACTGGAGATCGACTGCTTCCTATTTTTTTAGTTATGGAATACGTGTTTGCGCTTTTCGTCTACACTCAGGCACTTTTAGGGGAGCAGCCGCTGACCTAAATCTGACGGCCCGCGTAAGGGATGAAAATTGGTCAGCAATTGGGTACGCGGGCGGTCAGCTTCTGATCGAAAGCGGACCGCCGCGCACCCAACTGCTGACGGGCCGCGCTACATTTCCTGGCGAGACTTGTTTGCCCTTGCTTTCCCTTTTTGAATTCAGCCTTCTTTGCACGTTTTCCGTTCTGATACATCCTTTTCATGCACGGTGACATGCAGTGGCTGTGAAGTCCGTCGGATTCCGCAGCAGTAGTCTCATCAACTCTGGATTAGGGGGTAATCTGGAATCCATGATAGTAGGGAGGTTCTTCAAAGGGGCTATTAGTCTGCAAACTCTGAATTCAGTAGAGGAATTCATGCGCATTCCTCGTTGGATTCCAGATTACCCTCTGATCCAGAGTGGATGAGACATTGCTGCGGAGTCCGACGGACTTCACAGTCACTGAATGTCACCGTGGCATCATTGGTTAACACAAATTAATCACATAAAATCCACTAGGAAATATAGTACCCCTAGAAAGACCTAGGGGGTGGCAGTCTCTCGGAAACGTCAAGTGGTATCCGACCCTATTAGCGGCAACTATCCCAAGGTTCAGAGGCTGTCGGTAATCTGCTGATGACTGCCCCTGCTCCAAGTCCTTTCCATTTGGACACAACTTCCCTGGCCACGTTTAAAAAATTGCTCCTACATGCTCAAAGAATTCGTTTGAGTGATGTTCTGTTCCTATGTATTTATTCTTCTTTTTCGTGATTATATGCAGTGTCCATAGGATCCGGGCATAATTCGTCTGTTCCGTAACGTACCCTCGCTTGGTGCTGAAAAGTGTAGATGAAGGAAAACTTTCAAAAAAGACTAAAGGATAAACGCAAAAGTTGTCTAATTTGATGTCAACTAGTCCTTTTTAATTCATAGAGAATGTTCTTCTCTATCTTTTGTCAGAGTTTCAATTTTCCAGGGCTTCATACTTTTCTGGGTACTCGGTTGGAAATTGATGGAAAACTTGACCAATTTCTCATCAATTTCGCATTCTAAACTGTGGGAGAACGGAATAGTTTGGTGGAGCCAGATTCTGCAATCCAATAGAAATCTCCTACTATAGACCGGTAGAAGAACAACTCCGTGAAGTGAAACTCTGGGAAAAATACAGCTGATCTTCCTCTATGAATGCTGAGGAAAGCATTTGTTGACATCGAGTCGGTCAACTTCAGCACAAGGTCTAAACTGCTCTACCTTTCCACCAACTATTGGGGCCTACAGACAAATTCTTGCATGAGCAATCAATCGAATCTTCTTTCTACCCTTCATATTCAGACGGTTGCACCCTCTTTGCTTCACAGTTAATTCTGAAGTGATTTCGGCTTTTCAAAGAGAACACAAGTCTGAGAATCAATCCAGTGGGTGCAGCAAATGCCAGGCCTGCAGCTGATTTTTCGTATGTGCTGCCCGTCAGTACCGTTTTGACACGTAATGACGTAATCGTTACTGCTGGCAAGGGTGGACAGTCAGTTGTCATAATGTCATGAAATAACCATTACTTTCACGGCATATTCATTGGTCAAGCCACCTCCCTACATACTATACTTGCAACCGAATCGAATAATTATTCGGTTATTCGAATAAATAATTCGAATCGAATCATTCGAAGATTCGAATATTTGACATTTTCGTTTTTCGAACATATTCGAAATTCGAATATTCGAAAAAGCCAATTTTCAAACATATTCGATTATTCGAATATTCGAAATTTTCCCAAAAATGTGCAAGTATACTACATACCCCACCCCTCCCCTCCAATAAGACCCTCTCGCTTCCCGCCCCCATCCCATACGACCCTACCCGCATGGGAAATTCTCATGTGACGCTTAAAGGCAGTGTCTCACCTCATGAAGGGCAGCGAGATATTAACGGAATCTGATCCTACTCGACGCGCTGATTCCAAAGATGTGCTTGAAGCCCGAAAAAACTGTCAAAAACCCTATTTTGAAGGCCAGATTCCATATTGGAGCGGACGAGTTTCCCTGCTAGGAAGCTAGCGGAAGCGAAGCTGGGAAGTTGAGGTTGCCCATTAAAATGAACTTCTCAGCAGTAGCTATAATATTATCGAATGAACAAACATGCCGCACCCTCCGCAAGCTTCAGCTATGAAATGACTCCTCTCGTCCACTGCCCGAGAATTTCGAATTTCTCGGCCAAAGAAACCCGTAACTTACGGGGTTTTCGAGGTTTTCGTGTAACTCAAAGTACAACTTTGTGCTCAGCGGCTCGCACATGTTCGACTGACGAACTTGGTTCCTGAGGTGAGACACTGCCTTTAATCTGACGAACTTGGTTCCTGAGGTGAGACACTGCCTTTAATCCTTATTGCAATTACAACTCACCACGATCGTCCGCGGCGCGAACACGTTTGAGGGTCTTGGTATGCATTTGGCGTAGAGCAGACTAACACGGAATCGAATGAGCCTATTTATTCTGTTGTGTGGAGGTAGATAGGTGATGCTGCATATCACATAGTAGAACTCATTTACAATTGGGGTGGGCGGTTGGTCAGTTATAATGAAAAGGGGTGCGCGGGCGGTCCGCTAAGATAAAAAGGGGTGCGCGGGCGGTCAGCTAAGATAATAAGGGGTGCGCGGGCGGTCCTCTACAATAAAGAAGGGTGCGCGGGCGGTCCCCTAAGAATGCCTGAGCATATGTAGAATATTCCGACCTGAATTTCACTCTTTCGTGAAGGAAAGTAAGAGCAGTCAATTTATAACAATATGACAAAACATCGTAGACATGATGAATATGTATTCAGTGACAAACGTCATTTCATTCGCCGTTGCTGCAGAAAAATCCGTTCTGATTGTGAGCTAATTTTTTTGGAAAAGTTAAACTGAGGCATCTGTTGGAACGCTAGAAATCCATCACATGTGCTATGTGTTGTTGAACGATCGCTCTACGATTGTGTCGAGCACATTGAACTATGAGGCAAATGTCTTGCATTTTCATGGATGACCAGCCTTGTTCACACCACTAGTTTTCGAGCCCTTGAGAGAAGAATTGGGAAAAGGAGGTTGTAGAAAATTGTAAGTGGAATGGGCGATCTGGCCGACCTCTGCTATTGGTCAGTCCGCGCAACTTACTAATAGAAAAGCTTGGCACCTGAATGCATTGCGTTTCGATCACAAAAAAGGTTTTTAGGCTGTTTTATGTGGAAGCATGAGTGATTGTGGTCATCGCCTAATTTTTTTGAAGGATTCTTAAAGAGTTCATAAAATGAGGATGATCTAGGCTTGTGGAGGAGGGAAACACGGACTTATCCTTGCACATGCAGGAATAACACAGATCCTCTTAACAAAGCACCGTAAGCGCCGAGGTGACAGAAAAATGGATACAGTCTCCAATGATGAAAGTGAGAGGTTTAGA
>KN730977.1:0-10071 GCA_000816745.1 Ancylostoma duodenale | reverse complement strand
GGTCCACATGAAGTGTGACGGACAACGGAAAACCAATTTTCGGACATTTCCTTTCGCGTTTTTGTGTTTTTTATGCTGTTATTCGGTTCATCCGCATTTTCTAGTCCTATTGCGGCCACCCTTATTCTCTGTTTTTAGTTAAAGATTGTATCGCTTGAGGATCGTTCAACAGTAGTCGCCATGTACAAATGTGAGTCGTAATTTTCCGAGATTTTGAGGACGCTCCAACAAGGAATCAAAATTGATGCCGAACTCTATCGAAAGCAAATCCTGGAGGATGCGATGATGCAATAGGACAAAGAAAATGCCACGAACATTAAATGAACCCTCTAGCAAGATTAAGCACCAAGCCATGGCGCAAAGAAGAAACTTGAATGGTGTGGGACCATCCTACTGTGTTCCTAGAGGGTGGATTTTCGGCTATCAAATTCTCCCGATCTCAATCATCTGGACTTTGCTGTCCAATTAGTCCTGGAGTAAAAAGCCTACTCTTTTGAAACCATTCTACTGAATTTGCTGAAGACAATCCTGATTAAGGCATGGGATGAAATCTCGCCGAAAATGATGGCGCGCATTCTCGAAAATTTCCGGAAGAGATTAAATGCGTGTATCGAAGCTAAAGGCAGCAGTTTTGAATGCATTGGACAAATAACTGTAGAAAGTGCCTGCTAGCTTCGATAGGTGCAAAGTTATGGGTTGATTTTCCAGTCACACTTCATGTGGACCACCCTGTAGAATCCACAACGTATGCCTTATGTTCACACACAAAGACATTCTTATTCCCATATTATCGGCAACGTGAGTTTGTGGAGCAGGCAAACACAGCCTTTAGGGCAATTTATACTAGCTCCGTGCGTCAGTCGAGCATCAGTCGCACGCATCCATTTACAAGGGATTTTCCATGAAGACCGGTCAGCGCGGCATGTACATCCACAATGAAAAGAACGCGCGGCCGCCGCGAAGCCCTAAACGCGTGCGTCTGGGCTGCGACTGCGATGCGACTGGGTCCTATTCTTCATCATATAGACGCACGCGCGTCAGTCGCACGCATCCAGTATAAATTGCCCTTTTCACGCCTCCATGTGAGTAAACTGATACTTTAACGTTGGAGAATGAAGCGACCAATAGTAGTAATCACCTTCAGAGAGCCGTTGGTGGCGAGCTCCAGAATGATCATGACCGGCTCTTCTTGTGCTGCTACTCCGTACAGGCGTACGATGTTGGGGTGGCCTAATCGCCGCATTATTCTCGCTTCCTAAAAAAGCGACTAGCAGTGATGCATCATTGTGCATTGCAGTTTTCTTTTTACCCTAACGAAAGCAGTGAGTTGTGCTTTCTTCATATGACCTGCTTTGGATCTTTTAATTGCCACGTCAACTTCTTCTCCGCCTTTTAGTTTCAGTTTCCCGGAATAAACTTCACCAAAGGCTCCATCTAAAATCTTCGGATAATCCCGGTTTTCAAACGTTCTACGGAGAAGGGAAAAGGTCGCTTCTATGTAATATTCACACAAACTTCTGAATAATAATAAGTAGTATTTCTTCTTGGATTGATTTAACTGGTTTCTCCATCCGTTAAATTGAGTTTCGCTTCGCTTCCGCAAGTTCAAGATCAAAGTGAGACTCACGTCCTATCTTTTCTCCTAGTGTAATATCTTCATGTAAGAAGAAGTAATCTGGTCGTGGCATGGACTTGATCAACACTGAGTTCGAAGGCGGTATCGGCTTTTTCTGCTCCACATATAGGTCAATCAATTCAGCCAGTGTGGGCTTGTTGTCCTAAATTTCTTTTATCTTACAGTAATTGTTGCATCTCTTGCTTTGGTTAGCAATAAGAATTCTTCAGGATGGCAAAACTCAGTACAATCTCGTTATAAAAGCTGCAAATTTCATTTATTTATTTCTTGCGTTTCTTGAGGAAAAGTATGAGAGTTGAGTTGAGAGTTGAAAGAACACAGAGACACATTTTACAGGAATACACATTCTCAAATCATCTGCTGCTCGAGTGGTTTTGCAGACATAATACGCTTGCAGTGTCAGAAATATGTGTAGTTATGTAGCATATGTCAGCAAAGAAAAAAGGGAGTGTGAAGTCATCCTTAGGCCTCGACAAGGTTCAGGTACATACATGGTGGTAAAGTCTTTAACGCCAAATGCGCCATACTGACGTGTGAAAGTGAAATTTTCGCAAGGAAAGCACTGGGAGCGGTCTGGATTCTGACAAAGAATCCAGGAATAACAAAAATGAATGTCTCTCGCTGATGAGTGATTTTCTCTCTCTGATATCGCTATGTGAGCTATCTGTAGCATGACTAAGACGACGATCAAGAACCAGTCGTCCTGTATGGCGATCACGAGTTAGCGGTGCAGACTTTCTCCGCGGAAGGTAGAACGGCGGGTGGGTCAGATCTCGATTCTGGGTGCTCTTGTCGTATCTTGCCTAAGACAATGTCGAGAACTGGCAGGGTGCGATGAGGCGTTTGACCGTATAAGGCACAGATTCAACGAGCTGGACCACTTTCAGACCTCTGACGACGACGGTTTCGTTGAAACGTTAGGCCAATGAAGTTCCACAATAACAGCCTGATGTGGCGAAAGCAAATCACACAATTTGACAGGATCCAAGAATAGTTTCACCGTATTGACAAAAAAACTTCTTGTCACCAGCCCTAGTTCTAGAAGGGACAATTTGAACAGCTCAGGATTAACACGAATGTTAGGAAAGTGCAGGAGCTTGTGAATCATGTCTGCCTCGAGTAATTGCGTCGAGTTTCTAATGAGCATAGTTTGAAGTGATTGTTTCTCATTCTGGACTTTGGTATGTTAGTGTAATCATATCCTACTATGCTATCATTAACTTGCGAGTGAAATAATTCTGGCGTGAGGTATTGCGTTAATGTCAAACTTACATCTAGAAGACTCCATATTCCATTGTCATATGCTATCGGTATGTGCTTTGTTTCGCCACCATGTCGTACAGAGATGCAGTAGGTTGTGGCTTTGGCAACAGTTGTTTTTCTGACCAGAAAGTCGCCCTCATCCTGGAAGCATTACCATGAGAACTGCCAACTAATTGTCTATCTCAGACTTCGAAGAGAATGCCATCGTAAAGTAACAACTAACTGTTAGCATCTCTTCACAGTCAGAACGTGGCATCATGCCATGGAACCATTGATGTCGCGTAAGCTCTTTGTCAACTTGCTGAAAAGACTTCAAGTTATTTTTCAATAAATAGCCGTTGAATGAATTACCTTGAACACTGGATCTGGGGGTTGTTCTATGATTTCTACACTTCTCTGAGGCTTTCTACTTCTGGTTGAGGCCTGAAATAAAATTCTAAATTATTTTGAGTACCAACTCTGATCTATATGGTTATCTATCCTATTGTACATTCTAAGTACTGTATGTTCGGGTTTGTTACGTGTGACATCTCCCGAAGGAAGTGTAGAGCGGTTATACCATTCGTATCAGCTCTGTTATTACCGTACCATGTAAGTATCAATAATTTCTGGTGGGAAGACCGGTTGTACAAAGTAAGCAATGAACATGAGTGTGTTGGGCACAGCTGTGCTACAGCGTGCGAAAGTGTAAGTACGGAAATATCTACAAGTAGCGAGGAAGACCTGGCTTACTGCAATATATGTGTTGGTATGGGGAACACACTTTTAGTAGCTTTATTTTTTAATCCGGGGCCGGTGTCTAATATACCTTATCCAGTCGGATAAAAGCGCTCTAAGGGTTATATCGGTGTGGGTTTTGTATTCTGCTGTCCAGTAAGAACCAGCCTGATCGTCCGTCTAAGGCCGGACTCTCGGCTCATCCCAAATGATAACATCAAAAAGCAGTTAGTGCGAAACAGACTTTACTATAGACATTGTATAACTAAACAGTGCGTTGTTTGCCCATACGGTAAGGAAGAGGATTGTTCACAAACAGGTGTGATATATCAGATTAAGTGTTTAGAGTGCAGTGCTTTGTATATTGGTGAAACCGGACGGGTACTGAGCGTACGTATAAAAGAACATCCAGCTAGTAAAAGACGTGGCAGCTTGGTTTCGGCTCTGGGGAAACACGAGCAGGAAATCACAACGGCCAAGATTTCAACGTGATGTGCAAAATTCTCGCTTACGAGCCCGAAATTTTTTCCGATTTCCGTTCGGAATCCAGCCATGAACAACCGAAACGAGTGCTTGTCGATTACAAATGAGTTCCTGCCCTATATGCCTCTCTGCGAACTGTAGATCACTCTTTCTAGACCCATTCACCATCTAGGGTCATGGTGACATTCATTTGTCCTGTGACAGTCGCCAAAGAGTGTGGACGAAAACAGTTACATCAGTGGACTTTTTGGTGCGTTGTGTTTCTCTGTTCGGTGATTTCCAGATGTCTTTAGGACAAGGTCAGTAGTTTAGCTGCGGAGGGATAAGGCGTTTGGCGGACCAGGGCACGAATATAGCATTGAAGAAGTTTCAGGCCTCTGAAGAAGACGTTGCCGTCGAAACGTCTGGCCGCCAATAATAAAGTCCACATAGCAACCTGGTTGGCGCAGAAGTATATGTAAAATAAGCTTCATCAACTATGCTCAGGTTTAAAGACCAGAGTACATGGAGATTACCAAGTCGCAATTATGCCCAGCCCCATTCGATTGGTAGCCGATTTATAAAGACTAGTTCTCTATGGCATCATTAATTCAGGTTACTTTTCACCAGTGTACTGCATTTGCACCAGGAAATGAACACTTAAATGGTTAAACCCTCTGAAAAAGCAGTGTAAATAAAAATCTATGGAGACGGATATATGTATGCCAGCTGTGTTTTTCCTTCCACGGCTAAATATATTTGATACTGGCCCTAGTTCTCAATGTGAACGAGTTCCCAGTTTTTTCTCACGCCCTCCTCAACTTCCTACGTCTGCTGTGATAAGTCGTGACGTAATGAACAGAATGTGATATAATTCCTTCAAAGAAACTGTTTATGGCGGTGTAACATTCGTAGATTTATTGGGACTATTGCTACATTCGTAGATTTATTGGGACTGATCTCGGAGATGAATTTCATGGTGGGTACTGCCTTCATAGGCGGATCCTCAGCTCGCCTTTGGGGTAAAATGGAGTTGGGGGGGGGGCACTTGGTATAAGTCGAAAATATGACCTGTCCTGCACGTTCAGACTTGTAAGCTGACACGTCCAGAATGCTCTGACTAGTTAGTACACCTAACGTACACTAGTTACCTAATGTGCAAACAAGTCAGAACGTGCAGGACAGGTCATATTATCGACTTTTGTTGAGTGCCCCCCCCCAACTCCATTTTGCCCCGCCTTTGATTTCTCTGGACCAGCTCGACGCACTTTTTCGAGTGATATCCATGAAGTTCTCCGTCATTATTAATGAATCGTTCTACTTGGGCCCAACTATTCTAACATTCTAACCTGCCAAACTACATTAGCATAGGTGAAACGCCTGGAGTACACAAATACAAAAGAAGGAGCACTGACGACATCCAAACCCTCAATGCTGTGCTCAACAGTACAGTAAGCTGGTCCGCCCTACCACTCTGCCATTGCAGGCCTTCAGCGGTGACTCCTGCAGCACTGTGGTGAAGCTTCTGCAATGTTTACAATATGAGGCAGAAGGGTCATGTATACTGTAGCAACTTCACATCAGATGGGTCGCTGGTCATCCCAGAACTGCTTCAACATTCTAAACCGACTTCAAATTGCCTCTTTGGATACAAACCAACAGATTCCTTGTCGCTGGACATGCTCGCAACGCGGCTGAGGGTCAGAATTGTGGCGAACTAGTATGAATCAAGTTCTCCACTCCCATTCTTCTCACGTGCCACGCCCTTATCAAAGAATGATTGCTTTTCATGGATCTAATAAAGTGGAGCCTACGGTGGCTGTGCTGGACTTCGTCTTGTGCTCTGATGATCCGGGGCGAAGAATCGTTGATTTCTTGTGTTGACGCCTGAAAAGTCATTTGGAACTTTGCTTCTATCGGTCAGCACAACGAAGGAAAGGAGAAAGACCTTGAAGACTTCACTTTACTCATTAGTTCCGTGGAAAGAGTTTATCGTGCTTCTCAAAATATGGGTTGTTTTGACCTGTAATTTCAATCACGCCATCGACGCGTCCGAGGCATCCGCTACCGTCGTCTGAACGTTTACCCGGGCAAATATGTTTCTTCTACAAAATCCTTTCGCCGTCTTCTTGAAGAGCAGGTAGACCGATCTCTCAAGAGAGTCCAGGATCGATGCAAGCCAAGTTGGCCGTTCTTGAGTGAGTAAAGTGATCCTCACCGGTTTCAGCAGCTGCTTATATACATACTACCCGCCTTCCCTATGTATACTGGCTAACATTATGATAAGGGCAATAAATACTAGATGGATGGGTCAGGCGCGCGTCGAGCGCAGAAATCCATTTGCAGAGGATTTTCCATGAAGACTAGTGAATGCGGAGCGTACAACATTAAAGGCAGCACCTAATTGATTGACGTGATTTGCTCTCACGAAAGCTGCTGCAATTTAGCGCTATATTCAAAATTAAAGCAGGAATGAATTGCGAACAAATCAATTCCTACAAAAAAGACGGTTTTCGATGCCGCCAGTTTAGTCAGTTTCCAAAAGGAGACCTAGTAATTGTGCTGGCGCGGAAGATACTTGGCTCCTACCTTCACATTTATTGCAATGCAAATATCAGGACATGCCCCGTCTTCAAATAGAAGGAGCTAGAAACGAGAGCAAGTTTCACAATAAGGAACAAGTGTTATTGTAAAGGAAAACACTTATTGATTTCATGCTAGAACTCATCCCGCTTGGAGGCTGGAACATATCCAGTCTTTTAATCTTGAGGATGCCGATGTCTACGACTGTGCAACCTCCGTTGAATTGTTATCTGCTAAGTATCTGAAACGATTGAAGATCTCGGACACAAAAATTCCCGTGGGTGCTGCGTTTAACGGGAATCTCTCCTGTCGTGACAAATATCCATAACACAACCAACTCGTGCGTCTCATCTGCGTCTGAAACCGTGAGAGATATTTTGGGCTATCACTAACCATATAGTGGTATGGGCGATGGGAGCACGCTTTTGTTATAAAATGCCTTTATTCCGGAATGCACTAGAACTCATTTGCTTTGGAATTCACGCACTAGAATGCTGGTCGCATCGAATCCCCACAGGATGGGCAATGTATATCACGGAAGTGATATCGGGTATCCAAAAGTCCACTTGTTCTATGCCAGCGTGGAATCAATGTCCCTTTTGTTCTCAACTCCGAAAACGATCATATTCATTTTCAACAATGAATATGATCATGGTTGTTCATCATTGGACTTCAGCTCGGAATCCAATGATGAACAACCGAAATGAGTGCTTGTCGGTTACGAATGACTTCCTGCCCTTCATGCCATTCTGTGAGCTGTAGATCATTATTTTATCTGTCGCATAAATACCATCTTGAGTGCATAGTGACACTCATTCGTCCAGTGACAGTCACAATGAGGGCGGACGGAAGACTCCGCTAAATCGGTAGACTTTGTGGTACGTTGTGTGGCTCTTCCCAAGGGTTTCCAGATGCGCCTAGGAGGATGTCGGTGACTTCCTGAGAGGGATAAGGCGTTTGCCGGTCCAGAACATGAAGATAGCATCTGCCATTTCCAGGCCTCTGAAGAGGAGGTCCCCGTCGAAACGTCAGGCCGCTGACAATAAAAGTTCCACCTAACAACCTGGTCGGCGCAGAAGCAAGTATCAGTTGGTACAACAATGCCCAGGTTTAAACAACAAAGAACATATAAGTTATTGCTTTCGCTACATTATGTTCAAAGGAACTAAAAGAATGAAGTAGTAGGTACTGGTCTACTCCTTTTGCTCATAAACTCGAGCAGCTCTAGTCTTGATCAGTATCGGATCTTTTCACATAACACTTCAACAAGCACTACAGAAGCGTAACACGTAATGAAAAGCGTTGATCAACTCACTCTAGGAATGCTGAGATAGTCACTGAGGCTGCTAATGGTCCCAATATGTTGTCAAATGGGATCTAAAAATGCCCATCTAGCACGAGGGTACTTGCTCCGAGAATACTGCTAATATGGATTGCCTGCCAACTTGATGTCATGATTGCCATGTTAGCGGTAGCATACTTATCTCTTCCCCTCATCACGTGTGCTTCTCATCCATGCGCAGACCCTCAACGGACCTGCGACCCTTGTCTCGGCAACATGACCAACCCAGACTAAACACAAATAAAAACACACACATAGTTCAAGGAAAAATTTTAGCAACTTGGCAGACTGTTGTCAAGGATATAAAAGTTTTGAAAGACATAAAGTGTGCAGTTCTAGGCAGTTCAAGGCGACATAATGGTGGAAAATTCACGCAAAGCTTGAGGAAAAAGCAAAGCAGCGTAACAAATGCGAACCTGAACAGAGCAAATACGAACACGAAAACAACAAAAAAGAACGAAAGGAAATTAAAGTCCGATTAAGGTCTTGCGAAAGCAGGCACAGCTCTGTTTCAGAATACATGCGGGGCACCAATTTTGATGGTGGTGATGGTGCAGTGCACGACACCACCAAGAAGAATAGTGATTGTTTAAGGATGAACCCATCTTCTGCGACGACGACTCTTCTTTCCGTACAGTTTCATTTGAAGGGCAGCACATGATAAAAAAAACCTGCTTTCATTCCCAGCTCCTTCCATTTGAAGCCCGGACAACTCGGCCATGCCTTGCAAAAGGGTTAAATTGGTGGACCTCTTTCGTATGATGTTAGAATATTGATCAATGCATTCGTTTCTACAATAGCGCTAGACCTAGGGATATAGCAAAGTCTGTGAGAGCAAATACATCGTGGATGCTGCTTTTATTTCGAATAAATATGTGCAACGATTAGTGCGAGAAACAAGGTACAATTGCCGATGTTAAGAAGAATGCTCCATTAAGAAGAATCCTCCATCTACTTCATGGTGAAGGGGTTCTCTAACCTAAGCTGGTACTTCAGCCTAGAAAAGTCGTATTGAATGTTTTCTCCAAAGTCATTCCATAGTCTTTCCAGCCTAAGACATGTTTCGGTATTCACGTTTTCCCATCTCATGATCCCGAAAAAGTTACCTTTTTCTGAGAACACTTTTGAAATGTTTCAGTTGTTAAACAAATTCAGGTTTTCCCGTCTTATGATCCCTAAAAGATAACTTCTTCTTGAACAACCTTGAACTTTGTGTTTATTTGCTCACAGTTCGGGGCCTAGTACTTTAAAAGTGCTCCTGAGTTATCCTACCAGCCTTGTTCGTAAACGTTTTCCCATCTCATGATCCCGAAAAAGATACCTTTTTCTGAGAACACTTTTGACATGTTTCAGTTGTTAAACAAATTCAGGTTTTCCCGTCTTATGATCCCTAAAAGATAACTTCTTCTTGAACTATTCCACTTGCGTTGGGAATAGTGCTCTACATATTCATGTTAGGCACCGTGGTTTTGGTAAACGCTTACTTCTTACGTGATATCTAAATATTTCATTGCTAATGCTTTTATGGGAAACGTATGCTGATGAAATTGCATGAAACTTTCGCGTTCCTCTCTTTGAACTCTAGCATGGACACTCTTGAGTAGTCTTAGTCACTGAGTTTGAAACACTTATTCAATGCTATTTTTCAAACACACTCCTTCCTCCTAATTTTTAGCAGTGATATGCTGTTTGGCGTCGCTGCAATTGCGCTTTGGCTTCACCAGTGGGCCAGTTCTTTGAAAATGTACTGTTCGTGAGAATCACAGTTTGTTCGTTCCTGGTTTGCCTTCGAACATCAATAAATTTCGAAGCCATATTTTTTAAAATCTGTGATGGAGAGCACGTCAAATGGCTGGTAATATCAACATCGAAGTTGGCATTAATAACCGCCCACGTTTAACGGTACGGACTGATCGTTTGGAATAACTGACCGCTTCCAAACGAAGGTTTTATGGGCAGATTCGTAACACAAAACAAGTGTGCAGCCAGCTCAGCGTTATCAAGTGGATCGCACAGGCAGCTTCAATCACGATCGGTACTACTGCGGGAAATCCACAGCATCCATACG
>KN730976.1:0-13095 GCA_000816745.1 Ancylostoma duodenale | reverse complement strand
GTTTGCATATGCATGTATAGTTGAGGGTGAACGAGTCAACACCGATGAGCGAGAACGGGGTTTCAATGCTGCACTTGTATAACTCTGCCACACCTCCTCTATCACAATGATGCCCACTCGCATATTTTGCCTTTGGGAACAATCCGTGATGGGACCTACCGAGTTCGATTAATTAGGGGTGGGGCAAACCGGACGATGGTCAGTAGTAGGGACCCATGCGCGCATTTTTCTAAGATAACTCTCCCCATCCATGCATAGTAAAATTGAATTCTTTATAGAACCTAAATTACCTTCAAGCATGACGTGGAATCCAAAATGAAGATACATTATCAGCATTGTGTGAAGACCTATAGCAGCGCCAACAAGAATCAGGCGGTGTGATGGGATTCGCGCATGCATGCAGACGAGGAGACCCTAAAAATTTTGTGAAATTAAACGTTGCGTTTGATTTAAATGGACGCGAAGCCCTGAAAGAATCCTGGCGTTTCTCCATCCAAAAGTCAGAATGAAAGAAAGAAACTACTAACCATTCGAACCGCACTCGGAACACAACAAACTCCAACTAAAACAAAAAAGAAGAGATGATCATGTGATGTATGGTAGATCGATGTAAGCAGCAGCACCAAACACTGAGATGTCAACGAATAACCCTGAATTCATTTGCAAGTATGAATGTAATGAAATCTGGAGAAGTTTCAAAATGATAATCCAAACTTACGAAGACTGATACAAGTTCAAGCATGGAAATCTCGGCACCAAGAAGAAAACAGAGGACGTAGAGAACTCCAGACAGAGCCAACCACGAACCAAAGCAAGTGAAAAAGGATGTGCCCATCAATGTGCCATTTTGAACCACGTAACTAAAAATGGAAACTACGAAATTACAACACAGCAGCTTGAGAATACAGCTAAAAGCAATAAGATTTCAAAGAACAGAAATGAAAAAAGCCAGTTACCCGCTGCTCTTCATGTTGAACAGAAGCAACGCAACCATGGTGAGGACGACCATCGATGGACCATAAAGATCAGGCGAAGCGTTCATTTGGGACGGCCGACGTGGCACAAAGGATCGTAGTAGGCGGATGCGGACCTTGAAACCAAATATTAAAAACAGATACTGCTGTGATTTGGCAGGATTGAAATGTATATTCAGTGAATTTAGCGAATATAATATTGTAAGTCAAAGAAGAATTTGTTGCCAGAATTCCAGTTGATCATGAACATGGGGTCAGCTAACAACGTCTAGCTTTAAAGGCTGCACTCACAGAAATTTCACTTCTCACAATCAGGTAAGTCGTTTAACTTCTGAGGTAATGAGTTTACCATATGAACGCTCATGCCAAAATGGACTTTATACCTTCGTTATACTACGGTATAAATACCAATTTCAACTACTGATCAACAACGCTGATGTTCGATGTCCTCCAGCGCCAGCTTACCCATGCTCGGTCACTAGCACATGTGCGCCTGACAACAACGCGGAGAGATCCACGGACTTCAAGGAAAGCGCATACAAGCGCATGAAGAGAGCACCACCCTGTCTCCACTGATTTTGTGCTACTTATTAGATTTTAGTTCTACCTCTGGCACATCCGGCCGAAATCTGCTGGGCTTCTGTGATTTCGTGACTGCCTTTACGCTACGGTGAACGCCGACAGAACTTAGAATTTATGGACTTGAGCGTGTACAGCACTATGCTTCGTCGGTGCTATTTGCAGCACAAAAGTGGGTTTATAGTTAAATTTTAGCCTCCACAAGCATTAAGGGTAAGCCAGAAAAGCTGCAGCACGGCGATCCATGAGCAACTCGGTCAGGTAGTGCGGAGTTATAGAAACGTTAAACGTGCACCGCGTCGTTTCGTGCTGCTAGCAGCCGCCTACGCGTTTATCAACTAATTTGGCACCGGTTGCATTTGGAATTAGTTCGAAATCTTCCAAAGATGTGGAACTGTCTCACGTTCGATAGATATGAATCTGATTATTTCAAGAAGTAACTATACGTAGAAAAAAGTTTAAAAAAATGAAATAGTTGTTCTGGTAAAGTGATCGGTTGCGGGGCAACTGAATAGCGTGAAAAAAAAACTCATTTTCAAGAGCTCGGCCACATCTACCATTTAATTCGAGCTTGGAATCTAACATGTACATTTTCGGGATAAATCCGGCATTAGATAAACTTGCAGGTGGGCTACTAAGTATAGTAAGTTTGGAAGGACCATAGCTGAAGACCGATAAGTGACCCCAACAAGGTTTTTTTCTGCGGGTTTTCTGCCACTGACTATCCCAGGCGGTCCCTCTGCAAGTTCGTCTGGGAATTCATCGTCATACAAGAAATAACTGTCGCTAGGTATTAGAGAATTGAGTTGAGCGGTACCTGACTCGGTTCTACATCGAAATATGGCCTGAAGATATCAATTCTCCCATATGATTTGAAAGTGTCCTTCATCTGCTTTGATCCGGCCTCCCACACCTGAAAGACCATGGTGGTTGTCGAAACAGAAAAGCTACTACCTCCACCTCTTGTAAGTCTGCAACATCCATTCTGAAAACTGACCATATGACCGAGTTGTGACTGAAAGTCGAACGGAATCGAGTCTTGTTTAGGTGGTGGCGCATTAGAGGTAGAGGCTCCTGGAAATAGAACAAGTGAGACGGCCAAAAAGAGGGAATACTAGCGTATATAACTGAAAGAGACAGAATAACCACAACAGAGAAACTGACCCAGTCCAGTACTGCTCGTCCTTTGACGGGCGTCAGTCTCGGAATAGGGGTAGCTCGGAGGTTCCATCACTGAAGCAGAAAACAAGAATTACGCCTAATTCCTTGTTCAATTCAGCGAACCGAGAAGCTTCTGTTTGTAATATATACAAGAGCTACATAACGTAAACAGTATGCACACAAAAGAAAAAAAACAAGTGAATTACTAGAATTCACGGTGGATTCAGAGAAAAGAACCGAAAACAAATTGGGAATGTTTTCATAAAACGAGAAAATGTCACAAGACCCCTAAGATGGAGGGAATTACAGCTTCATCAAGATTAACACCAGTGCCAACTATTTTCATCCAACGCGCGGACAGATTACAATATGGGTACGCCTTCGTTTTCACAGCGTTGCTGAGGAAACATGTAGCCAAAAAAAGCAAGGAGGTGGAGAGCGGAGAGCTTTGTGGTGGGGACTACTAAGTGATATTGATGAGTAATACACAGTCTGCTGAGCAGAAGCTGCCTTCAAATTCAAAGGCCGTGGGATCTTCTGACATGGAAATCCAGAATATTGTCGATTAAGCCAATTCCATACAGAGAAGCCTCAATTACATTTTTTTATCGCAGAATTGTGGGGTCATGATTCACAACCTCATCCCTGCCTTGATTATTTGTTCCTGAGAGTCCTTCTGACTTTGTTCTCTTTGTAGACGTTGTTTGTTCTCATCTTATAATGCAGACTATTAATGCAGAGGTCGCATTTCATGTTATAGACAAGAACTACCGAGAAATTGGAGAAAACGCGTGGAAAATCCAAGGAGGCACTGTGCTTTTTTTCTGATAAGGTTAGGACGAGTGTTTCCGGGTGAGCTCCGCAACACAAGGAGGATCACACTGCATGCTAGGCGTTGCTCGCAGTGGCGTGGACGGAGTGGAGGTGCACGCCCTTCCCCCGAGAATTGGTCGCCAATTAAAATAAACACTTCATAAAATGGTTAGGATTTTGCATCTTGTCTTTGTTTCGTTGTCTTCTCGTTCTCCTTTCACAGAGGTGCTCAACAATAAACTTTGCCGCTTCTATTTCAGTTATCGATTTGGTGTAAGAGAAACTACAATGAACTCCAAACGGCAAGGTGAATGCGGACTAGTGCCACAATGCAGCTTGGCACTTCGAATGTCTGCTGCACTTCTCCACGGACAACGCTTTGATCATACTCCCTGATGCTGTCTGCAGGACTCTGCCGCGCCGCGGCACTGGTCCGTACCCTCCTGGCTGTTTGAAGTCCCCGTAAATAGTGAACAACAACGATGATCATCATTTATCATGGGTGATCCTAGAAATGTGATCCATACTGAGTGCTATGGTTGAAAATTGGTTGCATGAAAGTCTTTTTAATAGTAGATTACGAAAATTCAACTAGATATAACCAGTTTTTTTTTATTTCCTCGAGCATCAGAAAACTACTTTAATCCCTGAAGGGAACCTTGACCTCGAAGTACTCAATCATTATCTGTACAAATAGCACTACAGCACATGTATCAGTAGACAATACTATGCACAACATATTAACCTTTTTTTAATAAGAAAGGAAGAAAGCATTGTTCCTCGAAATTTATTCAAACTGCAAACAACTATACAAACTTCAACTCTATACTAGTCGCAAGTTTAGTGTTGGGCGAGTTCTTTGGCTTCTGCTTCAAGCGCCTTGACCTTCTTGCGAGTATCACGAGATACATAGTCGGATGGTACCTTAAACAATGAATGAATTTGATGAAGCTATACTGTTGTCAATATACAAAAACTATTCCAAAAAGAAATGCAGTCTATTGTCGACTTTTCTCAAACAATGAATTAAATATGGATAATCAAGACGCGAAAAAAATCAAGCGATTGTAACGCAAACATACCAAATAACCGAAAACGTTTCGACGTCCGATCATTTCTCCTACGAAGAACCAGAACGTGATTTCCATAGCAACAGCAGTATAAACGAGGGCTTCCTTTAATGTAACTACTACATATGTATACAAATTACAAATACAAATTAAGGATGGAAAATTGCAATTCTGTAAAAGAATTCAGAAAATAGAAGACCAAGGAAATTTAATGAATACTTCCAGTGGGGATGGAATGGCTCAAATTTGAAGAGTCTTAGTTATCGAAAGGGGAATAACGACAGAAAAACGTCAAACTTTCGAAATTTTTCAATGCAATAACCATGCGGGACCTATCTATGCCCATGGACTCAAAACCTTATGAACTCCTTCTACTGAGATTGACGTACGGGAATATTCAGCGCAAGCGTCACGAAAACTAAAAACAAGCTAGAATGGCAATACTATTTCCATAAGCTTACTTAGGTTTGCAGAATTTCCCCATTCTTGGCATAGTGGGTTCTTTTGGTGACCGCGAACTTTAACAACAGTTTTTGAACAGGAACCAATTCGCTGCCAAAATTTACATGTCCGATGTTCTCTGGGAGTTCAGGGACAGTACTGCGTGGGAGGATATTCAGTGCACCCGCTCCATGCAGCAAGCCATGCTCCAGCCTCACCTAACACCTCGGGTACCTCGATGCAGCCATCCTACCGAGATGATATGGCACAAAATTAGTGTCAAACACAAACTCGAAGTTTAAGCAAGAAAAAAAATCTTCCGACGGGTGTTTCAACGCCATAGAAAAGGAAAAAATACGAAGTGAATACAAATTGTGTAAAAGTGCATATAAGTCGAAAACATTCAATGAATTACCCTAACAGAAAGCTGCTTGTACTGTTTCGTCGCGATGAACTGCGTCACCTTCTTCCAATCAGCCTTGATTGCCGGCCAGTCGGTGGTTTTGGGAGGAGCGAGCTCGTGTTTGGCAACGGCCTTAATTAAAAAAATAGCGAAGATAAATGAATCTCCTTATACGACATATGATGCTGCCAACTAATTTGTCCTAGTAAAGATGTAAAGTAGAGGAAGTGGCCACAATCCAAACTGTTCGGGGTATAACAGAGTGAAAAAAAAGAAGTGTTAGCATAACTTGAACCGTTCGGACCAACCACTTGAGGCCACTCGTTCTCTACTTTGCATTTTTACTACAGTAAAAAACCTAATTTGTCCTATAGGAAAAATTAGTTAGCAGCGTCGTATTATGTAGGATGTCCCAAAATAATGTTTACACCTTTGAACTTTAACAAATCCAGCATAAATAATGAAAAGAATGAACTTTACTAAGGTCATATATAGCTAGTCCTTAGATACTGTCTACACTATTAGGTTGCTCAAGATCTTTGCATTTGGCACAGTAATAACTGTTGTAAATGTCAGCATGAATTTGCTGGGACATGAACTGACCGACGAGGGATGTGGAATACCCACCCAGACCTCCCAATCTGGCGCTCGGTTTCCCCCCTGTGAGGAAATATGGTGAACAAAGTGTATGCTTCGAAATCAAACACAATTAGTGCCATGAAAGAATTGATCGTAACTGTAGGTAACTCCTTTTCGATACAAGTCATAGCAGATCAGCCCTGCAGCGCTGCAGAAGATGTATTGTTGCCAGCCACGGTTATTCCGAACACCTGTGACCCTAGGCTATAAGACTCCAAAGAAGTTCCTCCTAGCTTTTTTTTTTATCTGCGTTAAAGTTATATGTTGCAAACGGTGTTAACATTACTTTGGGATATCCTGTATACTGTACAAATAGAGTGATTATATGTATGTAGCGATTGTTCAGTGATTCATGTCCAACCATTTTTCTGTGTAATATAGTCCCTACAGTTCATGTCAATTGTCGGATGATGCATCAGAGAAGTGCGGCGGGATGCAAACGCAGGATGCTGTAAGATCCTGCTTCATGTGAGATTGTCGAAAAAAGTCCCCGAACGCTTCTCGAGCGCATCATCCGACACATTTGACGCACTTACTCTGACATAGACAGTTGTGTTGTCTCACGCAAATCAAGTGCATGCAGTAAAGTAAAAAGAAAAACAAAATTAACCGGAAAGAAGCGAATAAGACGAGCTAACCTTGAGAATTTCCCATCGCCTAGGGAACTGTGCAGCCTGGTGACGGTAAAGATGGCCAGACATGTTGGCCAACTTCTCGAAGAAGTTCATCTTACGGGTGGCCATTTTTACCTTTAATGCTTCGTATTACAGTTAATAAATATTTTGTGCTGCAAAATGTATGAGACAGGAACAGAGAAAAAATCAGCAAAGAAATAGATTGAAAGCAGACTATTGGTGTCCACTCGTAGACCACGGCACATATTGACGGTAAATGACATTTTCACATAATAATTGAAGAATGAAAGAAAAAACAAAACAAACAAGTTCTACCAAAGTAAAATCCTTCCGAGATATACCGCCCGTCACCTCGCTTCCAGACAACTGTCACATTGGGACATGAATGGCGCGCATAATTTTGATGGGAGCGAGGCTGCTCACTGTCTGCATACATTAGATAGAGGCCTAATGTTGAACGAGAACCGAATATCTTGGTGAGGATTTGTTGGTTCCATGAAAACAAGAAAATGTACCTGGGAGAAATGTACATTGTGGCCATGAATTAGTACGTTCACAGTTAGTGGTGATTTGACACACTGCCATCATTGTAGCTAAGTCAGTTCTGCCTGGACTACATGCACATATTTTGGATTGTGTTCGCATTTGAGGCCTTATAAAAAAAGCTTGGCTAACTAAAGCGAAAAGTGTTAGATTTTCATGCGACACCGAACTGCAAGACCTATAAAGCACAGTCGTTTATCCCAGTTACCCGACCATGTCTCTGTGAAGACATGGAATTCTTGTGATTAGCATACCCAGAAAACCTTTCAAGAACCGGTTTTCAGATGCAGAAGCATTAAAAAGCAACATTCATACCTGCAAAAGGAACAGATTGCAGTTTTCTCCGTGGAGCAGCGGGTTACGGTATATTTGTGTTGGTCCACGCGTCCCTTTAACTTGCTGTGAATTTTTCTGGGGCGTGAAAGTTAACCTTCTATAACGCCGGGAGCTCTAGTTCTTTCTCTTCTCTTTTTAACTTGTGAAGAAAAATTCAAAGATCTCTCAGATAGCTCATGGGAACAGGCGAAAAGCTTCAAATCTGTCCTATTATCGATTTATCAGTCGTGGTATTACATATTTCAGATGGATGACGGTCCCGTAGGACAAGTTTCGGTTCGGTTTGTGGGCGAGGATGGCAACGAACTCGGTGGGGCTGGAATTCTCTTGCCTACTTCTGTCACTTGCAATCAGCTGCAGATTTTGTGTAATCAGTTGCTTGAAAGCAGGTAATTTTCGGGTTTCTGGCTTTTCATTAGGCTTTCGATTTAACCCCATCAATTAGCACTGGTTTAGTGATGATCCCGTACCGATCTCGTTTTTCACCGAGGATGGCGTTGAAATCGTCGATAGTATTGAGAAAAGCTTAGATAAAATAGACTATGAGAAGGTTCAGAATTTTTTCGCTTGCTTTTCTCTGATTCACTCTTATTTTGCTACGAATTCGTTTCAGTTATTCAATGTCTAGTTCAGTTATTGCGGTATTTCAGACGTTATGCCTCGTATATCAACCACAAGCAGTATTCCGGGTCCAACCTGTGACACGATGTTCATCCAGTATGCCGGGTCACGGAGAGCCAGTTATTTCTGCTCAATTTAGCCCTGATGGAAGGTGAGTTGTATCGAATTCTGTTGTGAGGCCCACGTGCCATGCACTGTACCATTCGCTTGAGCAAATCTGAGTACTTTTTTCTTCGAAAGCTCGATGTTTCGAGCAATACCTCTTTTGGGGTTTTTCGAATAATAAGTGTTTCACGTGACTCGAACTTCGCTCAATTTGAATCTCCACGCTATTTTATCCGCCGAGCCAAATGTATGCTAACTATGGCAGAACTTTCGCATAGATTTCCAGTACTTTCTTCATTGGCATCCCTTCCATTCTCAGTCTCCTGCTTGTGTCAAATAAAACGTTCAGAGGTCTCGCTAGTGGATCAGGCGATACGACAGTTCGGATATGGGACATCGACACGGAATTGCCTCTTTTCACATGCAAAGGGCACAAGAATTGGGTGCTATGTATTGCTTGGTCTCCAGATGCCAAGAAGATCGCATCAGCATGCAAAAATGGGCAGGTGTGTTTTGCAAAATGGTACTGATTTCGAGCTTATTCACACGAAGTGCAAACGAACAAGTAGAAACTCGTTATCACAATAGTTACATCTTCGAGGTGGACTGTGCTTACATCGAATTTGATAGATTTTAGAAAGAACATGTGAACGAAAAAGCTGGATTTATCTGCGAAGCGTTCTAAAGTAGCGTTCATATCATAGTTTTATTTTTAGATTATGATCTGGGACAGTGCTACTGGTGCACAAATTGGGAAGACTTTATCGCGGCACAAACAATGGATTACCTATTTGGCTTGGCAGCCTATGCACAAGGATTCTAAGTGCAGGTATATTTGGCTTGATCATAATAGGAATCAGGGAGCATTAAGGAATTGAAGAGTTCCTCGCTCCTTATTAAAATATTTTCAGGCTTCTTGCAAGTGCTGGAAAAGATGGCAATATCCATATATGGGATACTGTTCAAGGGACCGTCGTACGGTCACTTAGTGGTGAGTTCATAGATTCTTCAGTTTTGCTTATGTTACATGTTCATGTGATTGTTAAAAGCTCTATATATTATGTAGATGAATGTATATTATACTTGCACATTTGTTCGACCGTTCGAATGTCGAATATTTCGAATATTCGGATGATCGAATGAGTTCGAAGATAGTAGAAAAAAACTTTCTCGATTCCCCGACTTCGTTCAGAAAATGAGATTTTTGAGTATGCGAAGTTTCGAATGAATTCGATCATTCGAACGAACCATTAGAATAATCGAAGTCATTCGAATAAGTATGCAAGTATAGTGTATATACACTTGGAATGAATAAACTAATTCAATTCCATTGCATAGGTCATACAGCGTGCGTAACCAGCATACGGTGGGGAGGCGAAGGATTGATTTACTCAGGATCACAGGTACTTATTTAGCATCTTTTTAGGGAATACAGCCTCTGACAGAGCTAATTTCTTTTTGCACTTGTCCTTTCTTTCCTCCCATCATTTTTTTCTTTTCCTCGAATTCATTGCGCAAAAACTAAACGGGTTGTAGCATCAAGATAGATCAGTTGAGAAAATTATTCGCTTTGCTTGCTTTTCTGTAACGGATATGCGGTCGTTTTCAGGATCGAACTGTTAAAGTGTGGCGAGCCAGTGATGGAATAATATGTCGAAATCTTTCTGGGCATGCTCACTGGATTAATACTCTAGCTCTGAACACAGATTATGCATTGCGAACCAGTTGCTTTGATCCAAAGACGGGATGCAGTAGGCCAGCGACTGAAGAAGAGGTTTGTTTTGCATAGGAATGATGGTACTTCTTTTTTTGTGTTATCCTTGAAGTTCTGGATACTCCACGTTAAAAATTTCAGCAACCCGTTAACTATATATGCATTTTCGAAATATGATAACAACATGATAGGATGGATTTTACATAATTATAAGCTAAAATGTTCCTAAAACAACTTTGTATAGTCCGTTTCAAAAACGACGATAGTCGAGTATTTGTGCCTATAGTCTGAAATTCTGACCTGCCTCTCAGAATGCGACACTATTTCTCGCGTTCTCTCCTTCTCTAATATCTTCACAACTATGTTCCTCGGTGGAACACACTATACACTGCATACAAGCACCTTCTTCAGTCATTGAACAACAGTGACAAAAAAAGGAAATCCACTATTGGGACCAGTAAGATTGGCTGATTATAGTGGTAATTGCTTTTCCATCAGAACAAGAAGGGCTTCTGAGGGGTGTTATTATTGGAGACGAAGACGGGGTCTTTTCCTTCTACGGAACTAGCTGAATAACGAAGCAGCACTCTCAAAGCTGTTGATATCGGACCTAACGAAGAAGAATGTTTTTTCGACTCACATGAGCTACATGAGTTTGTGCTAGTGGTAGAGTATGCACGACTGGAGAAGGTAGTTGGAATTGGAGAGGGTAAAGAGAAGGAATAAACTATTCGCGATTGTTGGCAGTGGTCACGTTCGAAACAGACTACACGATACATACATACGTGCATAGTAACGAGCAGAGCCCGCTCTACCCGCCACCAGAAGCTGGCCGACGGCGCAAAACACCGAAAAGAGATGAAGCGCATCTCATATGTGGCAATATTTGCCCCCAACTTGCAAAAATGAGTCGATGGAAGATTAAAGAAATAATCATCTCATTTGAAACAGACTATACCACAGTAACGAGCGATGCTTCCTTTATCCACCGCCAGAACCTGGCCAACGGCGTAAGTCCAGTCCCAACCGCGTCTGATAATCACATCCATCCACCCCTCATATCGTTAAACTATCACCTGGAAAAATAAGTCGAGTCCGATAACCAACACCAGTTCAAAAATGACATATCCAAATTCTCCAATGTGTACTCGCAGAATTTCTGGAGAAGATCCGGGAATCCTAATCCAGTAGAGAAATCCAATTTCAGACAAATATGCTAAATATGTATCTTTTATTTAGTGCCAGAAAGTCGCTCAAAGAAGGTACGAAGAAGCATTGAAAGTCTGTGGAGGAGAGAGGTTAGTTAGTGGTTCGGATGATTTCACGATGTTCCTGTGGAATCCATCAGAATCCAAGAACGCCGTCGCCAGGTTAACTGGTCATCAGCAGTTGGTGAATCAGGTGAGGTCAACCATTTTTTCAAAAATCTAAATTGTATTATTATATCATGTGCGAAAGGTCATGTTCTCTCCCGACACTCGTTATATTGCTTCTGCGTCATTCGACAAGTCTGTGAAATTGTGGTGTGGGCGTACTGGGAAATTCATCGCATCGTTAAGGTTGGTCCGCTTTAGACGATCATTTTGCATTTGATATATTAATTAATTTTGTTGTTCTCATTGGACCTTTAGCTTCTTTTATATAAGTTCAGAGGTCACGTTAATGCTGTCTACCAAGTTTCTTGGTCGGCAGATAGCCGACTGTTGGTATCAGGATCGGCTGACTCCACGTTAAAGGTTGGAATTGGTTAGAGATTTCCTGTTTACACTTTAGGGGTTTGCAAGTGCATACCGTTCCCATTCTTTTGAAATCTCTAAGTTTCCGTTACATAAAGTTCACCATTACAATTGTAGTGAAATGGTCTACAGGAATCTTCCCCAATATTTTTATAGGTTTCCCCGGCAAGCAAACCATCATGATAACGTCTTCTTATTGCAGGTTTGGGAAATTCGCAGCAGACGTCTACACTTTGATTTGCCAGGCCATGGCGATGAAGTATACACGGTTGATTGGAGTCCTGAAGGCACCAAGGTAGTTAGCGGTGGGAAGGATAAGGTGCTGAAGTTATGGAGACAGTGATATAGAGAAATTTATCATTTTCTGACATGAAAGCAGTCGTTTTTTCTTGAGTCTATCAAAGCCCTTCAATACGGGTAATATTGTTTTGTACTGTTTTGTAATGTAGTTATATTGGTTGCAATGGAATTGTTGAACTGTTACGTCATTGTTACTTTTGTTGAGCAGTTTTAGCCGCAGCGTTGTTTTCATTTTGTTACCAACAGAAGAATGTTCTTTGTTACTGTGAAAGTCTTGATAAAATTGGACCTTATAAGAGCAGTTATTTTGTCATGTCAGAACGGGTCTGTAAAGGGTCAAGGGTTTTTTTTAAAGGTAGCACCCACGAAAATTTTCATGCTTCTGGTTTTGATACTTTCGGGAATTCAGCATAGTCTGACCAGTTCTTGAACAAGAGCAGTAGCGGAAACCTCTTGCGTTCTACTCGGTAATAAGTGTGCCTGCCGTGCTGGCGTCCACTTCACGTTCAGCGAGTTTGATGTGCTCTAAACGCAGAGCATGCCAATTGTTGCATGGAGCGTAGTGGCATTGTCTGATTTCATAGCAACCTTTACAAAATTCATCTGGTTTTCCCGTATTTGGTCGAAGTTTTCTAAATTTTTTCTTGGTTCATGTCAATCCGCTCCCCTACTACTCGCGTTTTTGATATTTACGGCTATTCAAATTCTCTGAGAGGTACTTTTGATAACCTTTCGAACTGGATGGATTGCACTGATAGTACTGCAATAATCCACGAAGCCGCACTTATTCGAAGACAGCTCGACTCTCTCACTCATCCATCCGTCAACAATTCGCACAAACATCTTCATAGTGTGCGAGAGGAGTCGAACAGGACGGTAGTTGCAGCACTGCCAGGCTACTCTATTTCTTCCAGATCGGTACGGTTGTGCTGCGCTTCCATTCATCCGGCATTTTCCTTTCGAATATGATCCTGTTGAAGAGCTGAGCTAGGCGTAGGGGGCGATTATTTATTTATTTATTTATT
>KN730973.1:7358-24391 GCA_000816745.1 Ancylostoma duodenale | reverse complement strand
CGTGATGCAATGTATCGAGCCTGAAAAGAGGAAAATGAATATTCTGAGGAAATAAACCAGAGGATTTGAAAACAAATTCCTTTCAAGGCTATCGTTCTAGAGCAATCGTCATTGCCAGACGCACAGGCGCAGCTTCAATGACGCATCTTACATGCTACGATGAATCTTTTTTCTGTCGACGCCCACGCTCATGCAAATTATTTCGATGATGCTATATTGTTGGCTTCCTTTTGGATCTCGGGAGATAGTTTGGGAAACACGGCAGAATTACGACAGATAAAACGATATCATGAGCAAAAACCAATGCGAAACCCACAGGTGGTCCTAAAAATGCACGAAATGTGCGAAAATCATCCGAAATTTGCCTAAAAACTGGTAGAGTTTCGGACGCAGCATTTTTAGTGTCCAAAAGCTATAATGCCCATAATGAATCATTAAAAAAATACGAGAGGGCGATGTCGAACTTGTAACATGATACACCTTCCCATGATCAAAAAAGTGCTGCTCCTAGACCAAATAAACAAGATTCTCAGCACCATTCTCCTCTTAAACCATGAAAAACTCGTTTGATATGCAAACAGAAGATTGGCATTACCCTGCATAAACCTACGTATTGATGAACCCTGTGCGCAGATCTCTATTAAGTAATAAATAAGCGTGTGAAAGATGATGCATAGCCATGGAAAATAGAGTGCACATCGATTTTTCTGCCTAAAAGCACACAAACCAGCACAAACCTCATTCTCTTTGTTGTTCCGGATGCCTCGAATAAGGTCGGTGAGGCTCTTATCGAACAGCCTGTCAAGGTTACTGCGCACCTTGCGCAGCGCCATTTGCTCGAACCTGAAAGCGATGGAAGAGATTAAAAAACCATGAAACTAACAGGCAAAAATAGTATTCCTAAGAATGAGAATGAAAAAAAGTTGTCTTTTCTGTGGGAGAGCGAGTAAATTTGGAAATAGACGAGTCTCCCACGAATTTCATATGAAAAGAAAAGGGATACTCTACTGACAGGACTTCATGGAAGCTGTGAAAATGCCTAAGGGTCATTCGCATCAGATTAGTGAGCCTCAGATAAACTAAAAACCAAAACAAAACCAAGAAAATAAAGAAGAATGAAAGCGTATGAAGGCAGAAAATCGCATCAGAATTGCAAAAATTTCGCGGAAGAAGGGAACAGAAATATGATAAGGATAGAATCGCACGTAGGCTTCTCCATTTAGTGTATCAAAAGAAGATTTCACGCTCAAACATAGACTGAGATGTAAAAATCTACGCTCATTGTTGGAGGGCTTGTTCACCTTGCAAGTTGGTCCCGCCGCGCACGTCCCCCGGGCTACGGCGTTTAGATAATGCGTTCTAACTTTTACAGTTTTATCAAAATGCCATTGGCGTAAAACTGCAAGAAGCTTAAGAACCCAAACTTCAAAGGCAGAATGAAAACGAAAATAAATATAGGAAGGAATATGACATGTTTAGAATGTGAAATAAGAGTTCATGGCTGAAAAATCTGTAGGGAAATCCAGAAAAAGAGAAGGAAACCCAAGAAATAACGGAGCTGAAGTTGCAGATACTCATACCCTACTTGTACTACTCCTAGATGATCGAATAAGCCTTGGAACAAGGAAAACAAATTCTAAGACCTAAAAAAAGAAGAAAAATCGTGGGGATTCCATTCAAGAAGAACGAGACAAATGAACGCTCAAACTCACAGCTCATGGCAACGTCAAAATCTAAAAAAGTTTCTAGAACTTTCATCACTTAACGAAATGGGAATTAAAATCTATGTTTACTTCCAAAGAGTGTAAAGAGGAACTTGTTTTGAACCGATAAGAAGCTGCGCCGAAGAGATAAAAGGTGCTTATCAAAGTTCACAGACCGAATTTCAGTGTGGGAGAGAATTTGTTTAGAACACAATGTAAAAGGACAGATTCTCGAATGACAGAGCCAAAAAGGCCAAACACTCAAAGACACAGCTTTCTCAGATCCGCTGAAACGGAAGCAAATCAAGCATTCACCAGGAAGTATATGAAAAACAATATCGATTAGCAGAGATGGGTTTGTGCACGGGCTGATAAAGGAATTTCCTTCGCTTTGCTTCTAAAGCTGGCATGTGAAGAAAAATGCACTTTTAAGGATTAGTGGGCATTCAAGACAATTCATCGACGCAATCCCCTCGCAAAAGGAAATTTCGAGAAAATCGTTAGAAACAGCCAAGTCTTTTGAATATTGCGAATAGTGGGATGTCTCGACGATTTCGCCATACCCAAGAAATGAAAATTATATGGCGTCATTGACGTGGCCCCTCGGTGAGGAGCTGACCGAGCCGCCGGACGGACGGCGACATCGATCACGTCATGAACCGCGAATGCGCCAAGCGCCGTCGCGGCCCAGCGGGCGCGTACTGACGCACTGTTGGGGGGGAGGAAGCTTTTGACGTCGCAGTGCTTGTGTACAGCTCCGTGTGCGTGGACATAGCGAACCAACACGTTAACGATTAACTGTCAACGCTTAACGAAGGCGTAGAACTCTATTCTCCTCCTATTTCGGCTCTAGAACTCGAGTTTCCTGGTTTTTGATTGGGTTTTGACCCGATTTATGGGGAAATCCTAGATACTCCATAAATCTGTGCTGATGGCTCTCAAGGGCTCATATTTGGCAGTAATATTTTTCATGTGGGACAATGGCGGTAGGGGGAGGGAGGGGGAGGGGGAGATACAAAAAGAAGTCTTCGACAAGTAACCTCTGAATGGTAATTGTAGACTTCATAAACTAAAGATAATTATCTTTGGAAAGCAGTTATAAAATTAGGCAAGAAGATATTATTACAAAGATTTTATCTATTCCATGAGATAAACTCTTTTAAAATTCAGAAAATTTACCCAATTACGGCTCTGGATTCTTCTAGTCATTTTTTTTTGTTTTTATAGAAAATTTGATTGGGTCCATACGTATGTCTGCTCATAAATGAAGTTATTATATCCGTTCATTTGTATATTAACATTAACATTTTCTCGTTTTGGAAGTGAGAATAATTAATAAGCTTAATTACCTTTAAGTTTTCATGCTTAAAACTACCTCTCGTCCGCCAATGTGTGGCCTATAAAAAATTCATAAGAGAGACAATCATCCTAAAATTCTGGATTTGAGCCACGAAAACAGACCAAAAGCAACGTAAACACGTGCTAAAAGCCGGGAAAATTGAATAAGGTGGTGTGGGAGGGGCGGAAATTGGCTACAATGGCATCAGTCAGCTGCTAGGGAAGCCTTATATGTATAGCAGCACACAGAAATACGTGACGCAGTATTTGGTAGTACGGTACGTTACGGTACCGTGAGAATAGTCTTTCAGCATCTTTTATTCATAACAAAAAAATTAGGGGAATCTTCTGGATTTACATTTAGTTGTTATTTTTATTTATTTCTGTCTTTGAGGCCACTGTCACCAGAGGCACGTGTAGATAACCATCTCAAATGGATGATAAAATGTTGAAATTGCCTGTCAAAAAAAGAAATGAAGCTTTAAAAAGTCTATAAAAGGAAGAATTAAAAAAAAGAAGTTGACAGGTGTTTAGACGTAGGTTAAAAAGCTGGGAGATAATAGGAAATTTAATAAATTATTCGTTTGCTATCTGAATCAGTGTAATAGAAAAATTACAAAAACGAAGTTAAAAATAGCAAAAACAACCAGCAATGTAAAAATTAAAAAACAGCTGAAAAAAAATGCATTAAAACTGGACTTGGCCAAATGCCAAAGCCCAAGGAATGCGGTGCGGGCCGCCCATAACCACTGATACGCTCGTTTATATCACGAACAATTTACCCCTTGAGAGTTGAACCCCATCCCCGCATCCATGTCCGAGCCGAAATTCCCACGGGCCCAAAAGTTTCTGTCAATTTACGTCAAATTGACATGTCTTGACGTGAACTACCGAACAGCGACCGCTGGCGCAGTGCCAAATCCATAAGATACGCCTTGAAAGCCATAAGTATTGATAAACTCACCTTAATAGCATGTCCATAGTGGCTATTGATTGATGGCAGGAGAAACGTGAAGCTGAGTGGAATGCGAACGTTTACTCAAATGTGCTATGGTCATGTATAAACACTAGCAAGCCGATCAGAAACAATGGCGCTATGTGGAGAAAAAAAAGGACGTCGATACGAATTGATACACTCTAAGGAAGGGCAATAAGCTTTAGATCTAATAGCGTCGAAGTTTTTAGGAAAATAGCCGTAAGAGTGGAACTAAACCACAAAATTATCTACAGATGATAAGAGGAAATTGTACAAGAAAGGCGATGACATGTGGAGAATTTCCATCGATGAGGAAAAAAATGAAATAGAAAATCATCTAAATTTCAAAATCACAAAAAAAAACCATTGATTTACTAGAGGGCGTGAGGATCTTATTGTGACATCTACAGATACATATTTATTCCATTCTTCTATTTTCTGCTTTCCTTTTTATTTATCAAAGGCAAGGGCTCTCTGCTTGATCGAAGGCTGCATGCATCATATTACTCAGGTTAGAAGTGTCAACACCCCACTAATTCACCTATCCACTGTTAGCAAGGCCGTCGGCGCATTTACCCTGGGTAATCTTAGTTATGCATCCAGGCCCGGAACCTAGTTTCTTTCTATTAGGTTAGTGCATAATTAATGCGGCTTTTTTCGCGACTTCTTTTCTCGATGAAAATTGAAGCTTTCCAATTGGATTTTTCATGAAAACAATCCTCTCTTTTCATTTATTAAAGGCGCTATCGAAAGCCACGTCCACATCCGCTATAACATGCTCTATCACTTCGAGAAAAGTTGGTATGCAGCACAGTCATTCCGCGATCTCAGCGAGCCTCTCAAGGATGGACCAATCAGCAAGGCTGAGTTGAATGATCGTTCATATTCGTGAAGTACGAGCTTCACAGAGGAAGAAAGAAGAGGAGGTTGGTCATCAAATTCCAAGCACCAGGAATTTTGGGCAGCCTGGAAGAGGACGAAAGCTTGACAACGAGAGTGCTGTCCGAAATCTTCAACATGGACGATTCGACCATGGTTCTTCCTCTCAACAGGCTCAGAAAAGCATGGATGTTAGCGAAATGCGTCCGCACAAACTCTCAGACAGGAAGAATTTTCGAATTTCCACAGATTTTCTGTAGCAAGCGAGCAGGCTCCATTTCTGATGAATTTCGTCAATCCATCCTCCTTCCCTTCCACGGCTGCCCAAAGTTCCTGGTCGTCGAAATTTGATCGTGGAGCTCATCGTTCTTATCTGTAGAATTGTATCTCCCTACACGAACTACTTGAACATTTATCAACTTGGCTCTGCCGATTCTTCTTCAGCCAATATTCCGTCGAGATCGCGGAATGACTGTTCTCCATCCCTATCTTTCCCAAACTGGTAGAGCATGAGATGGTGAATGTTGATACGATTTTCGATAGCATCATTACTAAATGAAAAAAGAGGAATATTTACGTGAAAAAAGCGTTCAAGAAGCGTTAATTTCTAACGAGTAAAGGAGTCGCGAAAAAAGCCGCAATAATTATGCACCAACCTAATACTTTCTTGTCTGTGTCTTTCTTACAGTGCTGTTCTTGCTGCCTTTGTTCATGTCTCGTTTGGATGTTCGGTGCACTTTGTGCTTGCCTTTGAGTGTGTAAAACAAACAAGTAAATAAACAAATGGAGAAAAAAGGAAATAATTAATTAAATGTCCTTATTAGCTCAATTATGATCTCATTTATTTACTTCATTAAATAACTCACAACGCAAATCCAGCTTCAGTGGTGTCAAGCAGGTTCGCTACCCTCGAAGCGTTCCATCCGATTGGCATCCGGTGTTTTCTGCAAGAAGTAATTTGTAAACAAAGCTACCATTTTATTTATTAACATGGAGCGATCTCAGAGGGAAGATATTCATCACGTTTCTATGGAAAACACTATTTTTACTGCTCAATAATCGTGAACCTGCCGTGTTGTGTGGGTCATGCAATATTGAGAATGAAGGGTTATTCCTGAAAAAGGAAGTGGGACCTAGCTCTGCGATTGGTCATTTCATGCAACTGGCCAATAATAGAGCTCGAGCACAGCGCCTATTCCTGGTATAACGCTCCACACTTTGAGATATTACAGTACACAAGAGCGATCTCTTTCTACAAAAGATCAAACATCGCGAACTCTCCGGAAAAAAAATATAAAACCTGTTATGCAGGCCAGTAGCGATTACTAGTCAATGACGATCAGGGCTAATGTCTCAGAGTGTGAGTCATTTCGGCGCTCCGCTTTTGAACATCACCTGAATCCGCATATTTTTTATTACGCAACTTTTTCTCCTCAATTGTATTTTTTCACTGATATTTTTATGGATTTCTTAGTCCTTGTAAATTGTCCTTCCATATGAAATGGAAAAATTGGTTACAATCGTTAGAAAAAAGCAGACATAAATGTTCTTCATTGAAGATTAGAGGAAATCGCACTCGCTATGGTAATCAATTCACATGTTACACATTAGCTAACAAGCAGTATCAAATCGTGCTAGAAAAGTGCGATGAAATTTTTTGACAAACGCTTTATTATGTCGATAAATTTTTTTGAATTTTGGGTTCATCTAAAAACAACTTTGTTGGCTAACTGCCAGAAAAGAAAGGTGTAAAGCTGTCTCAGCAACTTGTCACAATTTTGAAAACACTACTAACACACTAAAAATGGCATCAGACTTCCTTATTCTATCAAAACGAGGATGCAAGCAGCTGAATCGACGAGTCAAGCTTCGAAATCCGTGAGAATATTTGCGCTGGTAGCGCAGCATTTTATAGAAGACTAATGTCCAGGAGAGGAATTACACTATAAAGATAACAAGACATAAAACTGCTCAAGGATTGAACTTTCTAGGAGCGGAAGCTCTAGTAGGAACCATGCCGCGGCCCATGGCTGCTCTTATCAGTCGACCTCGGCGGCATGCGATCGCTTGTGACTTTTTGGCTGTTGCTTCTAACAAACACTGTCATCTCAACACTTGCTCAACACGTCAATATTGACGTTTATTCCCGAACGAAAGGTATTTGTTGCCGGACAACTGTCACAATTCCACATGATGCGGGTAGCGATTCAGATGACACCGTCGCCGATGCGATTCGTCGTGTCGCAGCTGCGATCAACGCTGACAATCGCTACGTTGTAGCTGGGGTTAATGAGAGGGGCTGTAGCGACACGGATCAGCAGGAGTGTTCCGGACACAATGGAGAGAGCGTTTTTGTCACTATAAACAGGTATTATACCAAATTTTTCAAGGTTCTAGCATCATCTTGCACGGTTTGTCAGGTTTTCCCCTTACTATTTCAGCCTATTTTAATTAAAATAATTTTATTTTTTTCTCACTTCAAATAATATTCAACCAGCTTCCTGGCTTGCCCAGTGTCTTGTGAACGTATTTTGCCTATTGTCCAGAAATCAATACTCATCCCTTCCACGTGTTTTTCTTGGACTAGTGCATTTGACGTCCTCTTCGTCAATTTCATGCTTGTGACAGGAAGAAGAACTATATTCAATTATCTGGAGAAGATTAGCTTTCTTCCACAAATGGAGATATGTTGGGAGAATTTAAAGGAGAGGGGGGGGGGTGTATTTGCTCTGCTTCTCTGATTCCAGCTTATACTGATTTTTGGATTGAAACTCATTTACATCTTTGATGATACTTTTGACTAATGTCCAGCATATAGCACAGTATGAACAGATCAGCTTCTGATTCTGGCGCTCTCGCTGTGAACGGAGTTATTGATTGATGTCCTCTGCGTCTCTGCATGCGCAGCGCGACGCGTACGGAGTCATCACCTATGAAAGTGGCAAATACCCTCTAATATTTATTTTCTCATGCGAATATACGTGTTTATAAAGAGCAAGGGAATTTGGAGCCTTTTGCTGGTTTCTACTAAGCCACAAACATTAAAGAATTTCAGGCTAGAAGTCGAAAAAATATATTTCTTATTAAATATCAATGTTAACGTGAGATCTTCAAATTTCTACACCTCTTTTCAGTCCGGATGTCTCGAACGTCCAGGTCAGTAGTTCAATAAGAAAGAGTTCGAAAATAGAAGAGGAGGTAAAGAAGTGAGTCTGGTTTCCTACCCAAGGGGCGGAGTCTACCCATTGTCAGTATTAATAAATTTCTCAGTATTTTTTGTGAAGGCTTCATTTCAAATGTTCTTTTCCTTGTCTGTTTTTTTAATGAAATCGCACTGTTAATGTGTACAACGCCTAAGGCGCTGCACATGTGTTTAGACCGTTCGAGGGTAAACCCCGCCCACAACTTTGACCAGTCCTAAATCGCTTCTCATTTCCAGCCTATTCGCTAAGTTTTCAAGCAAGCTTTATGCGAGCCGTGCTGAGGAGACCGATAGTAAGTATATATAGAATACCCATGCCCGGTTTTTATTCACTTACCGATTTTTATTGATTTTTCACTTACAGACGTCAAATGGTGGGATTATCGATTGTCCGCCCCAGCCGTGAAGCATCTGGAACAACTTGACAAACTTATCCAGAAGAGTAATGAGAAGACCACATTCGCGCTCTACTACCAACCGCGTAGGTCGACAACTGCACCAAAAAATCAATGAAATCAATATATTGATTCCAGAAGGCTATGAAAATTTCGCCGCGTACTACGCTGCGGATGAGTTATTTTCTAGTGGTTCAGCCTATGGACTTGTTGTGGATTGCTCTAGAGAGGTTAGAACACAAACAAGTAGGGAACGCTCTGCGTCTCTATTAATTATCGATTACTTCCAGGAAGCAATCTGCCAACGAGAATCAGTTGAAACCACGCCAGTTCTCATAGCGTACGAAAATTCAAAGCAGTATAAACGCTACCCACACGAGATTGATGCGCTATTGATCCACGACTGGGCCAAGACGTGAGTACTTCGATCGATTATCGATTTTACTTGGTAGATTAGTGGGCATGTATGGTTTAGCATTCAACAACCAGTTATAACAAAGTTAACGGAGGATGCTGTTCCATACTATAGAGAGGGAGCTATTCCAGGTGAGCATTGTTGGAGTTCAGAGAAGTGAGAGTAATATTATCCGGGACGCAGAGGACATTTACATAAATGGGCGGACCATTTGCTCACTAAACAATCACAATTGCGCAGGCTTGTTTTCATTGGATGTTCGGGAGCGGAAACTTCTGCTTTTTCTGTAGCGGTGCATTTTCATCAATGTAACATCTCGCAGAGTGAAAATGAGTCACCTATTTTTAATTTTTTTTTTGCAAGACTGTAATGTAGAAAAATATCATTGTGGGTGGTACTTCTGTTTTCCGACCAATCATGGTTGAGTTCAGTCTTCACTTATGGCTCTTTGTCGATTAATTTTGTTTTCCAGTCAATTTTTTCTGGATTTTATGGGCAGACATTGGGATATTTTTCAGGATTTGACGAGCCCAGATCCTCGGTGATCATGTTCTTCGCAGCAACACGAAAATCGGACGTCTACAAGAACTATAAACGCTTCGCTCGTGAACATCACGGCGACTACCATCTAACCGAACTTATTGATAAAGGAATCGAAAAGTGGTGAGAAATTATGGCCCATGAAAATGTGAGTGAAAGTCAGGATGCGCGAGCGCAGGCGAGTATAAGCGATAAGGAGAGCAAAGTAGCCACTGCCCTTAGATCTACTGATGGTGTGAAAACAAGAACCTTCGCTCGTAGATTGGTTGAATGAACATGAGCGAGCTCTATAAGGGCGCGACAACAGGTGACATGCTGATATGACTGTTTATACTTCTACAAAAGTATATATACGATGGAAAATATGCGGACTGTCAGATCTAGAAGGATATTATTCCGTTATTTCCACTCGTAAATTTGCTGACTCAATCAACACGACTGTTACAATGTATAGTAGAATGCAGAAAATTCCCTTGAAGTGGGAGCGACAATGCGAGTATAAAATTGTAGTGAGCGAACATTAGCGACTCTAAGCGACTCCAAGCGACTTCTTCTACTTCAGGGCACATCAGCCAGCATTCGTCGCCATGAAACCACTAGAAACCATCTCAAAAGCTAACACCCTCTACGATGACATCACATTCGAAAGTATGGCTGAGTTTATCGAAGAGAATCTACATCCATCCGTAGTGAGTTCATTATCGATCGATATCGATTGCGTGCATCATATCACAATTCTATGTAGCACCGAATCACGGATGCTCAAGCACCATTCACTGTGTTTTCGCTGAGTAGGCCAGTGCTGATATTCCATGATGTCACGAAGACCAAGAACACTACGTATTTCGCCACTCTGGCCACAGATTATTCTGTGAGGAGTACGGTAGCAGCGTTTGCCCTGAATCAGGGGTGAGTTAGAGTACATTTGTAATAAGAGGGTGCAGGCAGCTAAAATTTTTTGGTGCTCCTGTCTTAGTAAATATCCAATTTTTGTAAAGAAGTTAATTAATCAAAGCTTTCCGACCTTGTTATTTCACGCTAGAGACGCAGACACTGTCAATCAATACTCTGGCTGTCTGTGCTCCCTAAGCTTTGTTATTCTTCCCACAAATCCTTTGTTTATTTGTTGTGTTTTAATGCATATCCTTTTTGTTAGAAATGTGTTGAGTTCCACACTATCCGGAGTTTCCGCAAATGACTAATCGATTTATTGATCCACTGATTTTCTAGGCTTTCCATGCCTGGACTATTTCTTGCTAGTCTTCTCGACGTAGACGTCCTGATACCGAGCTATGTACTGGTAGACGCCAAAAAAGTAAGAATTCTGTAATTGCGTATGATTCCAGATACAGTAGCCAATATTTTTAGGGTTGTGTTCACACGAAACGGATATCAAACGAAAACGAAATGGAAATCAAGCACTGGTTGACAACTGCATCAAATGGAAGCTGTAAACGAGGTACGGGCGTGGCTTGCTGTACAACCAACGACCACTAAAACCCTATTGTCCACAAAAAAGATCTGCTGACATTATTGATTGGTGCACAGTGCATTATAGATTTATTGATTTTCCACAGTTTTGACTTTCAGCGGTTGTGGACATGGAAAAACTGGCTGCATTACGAAACTGGGAGCGACGTGATGATCTCCGACGAGCTGTTGAAGAGAAACTGTCCAGGTCAAAGCATGAAGAACTGTAGGTTACGGTATTTCGAATGTTTGGTGTGCATGGTATTAGATACTGTAGCTGTTGAGAATTTATTGAAATGTTCATACATACATACTCATGAAAATGTTCAAAAATATGTGTTGTAAAAAATAATAGAAGAGAAACAGTGTAAAATTTGACGTCATTATCATTTTTTGACAGGATCTCGCAAGTACAGATCAATTGTAAACCAAGTCATAATTGCGTAAATTTTTAAAAAAATCTCCTGGATCTGGCGATCCTAGGTTGAATATTGGGATAGTCCTAACAAACATATGAACAGCCAGAATCATACTAGAATCATACTACAAGTAACACACGCACGTACATCTTTCACCGTCTCGGCTGTGATTGGTCGAAAAATGGCCCGCCCACAATATCATGCGAGACGATGGTAGCCTTACCCACCTTGGTCGATGGCGAAAACAAAACTTGGCCTAACTAAGCGATCTTCCGCAATAACTGCTACGATTTTAACTTGGTTAACAAACATCGAAAAAGGGGCGTGGCCTTGGCCTGACCATTTTCAATTCGTCGAATCTTAACCATCCTATCTATAGGATGATGCTCTTCTTTTACTGCTCAGTTCCGGCTCGTTTAACATCCACTTCATTTCCTCATCGACCTCACGCTCCAGCTTGAATAGGTTGCGTTTTGTTCGTGCAGTAGACTTCTAAATTTAGTGAGTAATAACTTTGTAAAATATGAGTCGCAGTGGGAGTATAAACGATTGAATCCTTGGTGATCATAAACAAGTTCAATAAGATTAGTTTAAAACGTTGAATTCACATCGAAGATGGTGCTGGAGCTGCTGGGCGGGCCTAAGCGACAATGGCGACAAAACTCCGCAGCGGGGGCGAGCGACGGTAAGATTCACAAGCGAGCGCAAACCAGTTCAAAGATAGAGACATTTCGCAAAGAGAAACTTCAAAGGACAATCGTGACCCTTAAAAAACGCCCACAAGTGACAAAAGCGTAAGTGCGAGAGGTAGGGCGGTGTAAGCGACTTGCGCGAGCGAGTAAGTGTGAACAAACCAAGCAATAATCATACAAACCCTGAAATTCTTCTCAGCCATGTCAAGTTGTGCCTCAATTTCTTGAATTATCTTTGCAGCAGCTTCCAGCTGCTCCTCAACAGGGGCATCTTGTTCCAGTTCCTCTTCATCCGTGACTTCTTCGAGCAGATTGTCTTTGGCTAAGATGCTTCTCCCTTCAAAAAGTGGGTATTGATTGTTTGCGCCTACAAAATGAATGTTTTCGTGTAAACATACCTTTCTCCATGAGCGAATGCTTAGCATCTGGGTATTCTCTAAGCGCCGCCCATAAATCGTCTTTGCTGAGCACATAGAGATCGGAGTAGCCAACCGACCGTACATTGGCTGTGCGTCGATTGCCGTTTTTGTTTCCGGGAATGTTCAGGATCGACAGTTCGCCGAATACAGTCCCTTCACCGAGTTGAACGAACACCTTCAATGTAGTTTTATAGGCTTCACGTTTCACAGTCCCAAATGTCCTAATCATTTTAAGAAAACCCACTTTAGTGCCGTCCTCACTGACCACCTCCACAGAACCCTCTTTGACTATGTACATCTCAGTCCCAACGTCACCTTTTTTGCAAACATAGTCCATCGGCGAATAAACACGCAACTCTAGCTTGAGAATCAATTCGTAGAGAAGATTGGGTTCACATTCCTGGAAGGGATAAATGGCTGAGATGTGGGAGGCGCGTAATGTCATTCACGAATTACAGTCTGGGCCATTGAATTGTTAATAACCTGCGAATAATATAATAGCTCAGTAAATCTACTATTTCTGGAGAATTCTGAAGAGATGGTGAAGAAAAAGATGGTTGGAGATCCAAAGTAAGATCACAAAATAAACTTGCTCTGCGTCTCTAGTAAACACACATCATTATGTTAACTAACGAATAATTACCATACTTAAATCAAGAAATCAATATCCTCGCGAATGATACCTCAAATAGCTTCACCCTTCGCAGGGTTTCCATATGAATGTGGACAGCCAGCTGACCATAAAGGCGTGGTGGCAAGAATTCTGCGATTTCCTTAACAAGAGAAGTTGTTATGGCAGGATTGCGCTGGTTTAAAGACCTTGTCGCTCCATGTCGCTTCATCTCGCTAACACTCGCAAACCTTCGCCTCGCCCTCAGCACCAAAATTTAATGCGTTTGGCCTATTACATGTGCTAGTTATACACAATAAAGCATTTTCAATGTTTGCACTGCTGCCTAGCTTACACTGAGGTTACACCCAACTCGCCAAGATTCGCTTGAGGTCGCTTGTGCTCTCTTGCAGTTGACGTCTTGTACTTTCGCTTCAGTCGCTTAATGTCGCACACATATTGAACTTCACCTCCTCATCCATTTGTCCACCCCCATGAGACCATGTGTACGAGAAATACTCCACAGTCTTCCGTTGTAGGTAACGATGAACTTTCCTTCAAAGAAAAAGTCACTTAAGAGGATCTTTCCATTTTCAAAACTGTGCTAATGTATACTTTCATGACCCAATGGATAAGCTCCACCCACCTGTAGATCATATAGCTCTTGCAGCCATCCAGCACTTCTTCAAAATTCGACCGTTTCATATTCATCGTAGTCACCATGTTACCGACATCACCAACTATCACCTAAAGAAAGAGAACACCACTGCAAGATAAGCAGATGATCAGAGAATATGGCTCACCGCAAATAAAACCAAACCAAGTAATGTGTCACAAATCTCGAACGTGTTTTGAAATGTGTTGTTTGGTGATGGCTGGAATCTACACATGAACGCTAGTAGCGCGCGGGTATAACAAAGCCGTCTATAGCAGAAAATGTGTTTGAACTACCTGTTCTCCGAGTGTGACGAGTGTTAGAGCAGACCAATAGAAGCTTAGAGCGTACTGTTTGACAAACTTGGTGAATGAAATGGTCTGCGATCTGCAATCGATCAATAAATCAATCTTACTTCCAATTGCTCCTACAGAAAAGCTAGAGGAATAATCAATGATAGCCTTGGGGAACGATTTATCAGTTTGGTCAACCATTGATTTTTGGTTACTTGTGTTAGTTATTGGTATATAAGTAGCAGAGGGTTTCAGACCAGTATGACGGTTCTATGAATACTGCTACTATTGATTTATTGATCGAGGCTGACACCATAAGTTGCGATGAGTGTCCTTGCTGCATCTCCACATTTACCGCTGCTGCAACTTTATGAGTGTTGCTGCATCAACCACACAGATGTCGTTGCGACTCAATGCCTGCCGTTGCTGCAACTCTGCGAGTGTTGTTGCGGTATTGCAGCTTGTCCCCGCCGTTGATGCAACTCCATGTTTGTCGCTGCTGCAACTCTGTGGATGTTGCTGTAGCAACTCTATAGACTTCGTTTCAGCTCAATGCCGGCCGTTGCTGCAACTCAACGGGTGCTGTTGCAGCACTGCAACTCAACGCCTGTCGCTGTTGCAACTCCACGAGTGTTGCTGCAGCGTTGCAGTTCATCACTGCTGTTGATGCAACTCCATGTTTACCGCTGCTGCAACTTTATGCGTGTTGCTGCAGCTACTGCACAGATATCGTTGCAACTCAATGCATGCCGTTGCTGCAACTCCACCGGTGTTGCTACAACAACTGTTCCCTGACCTGTACTCCTTACAAGAGAAAAGCTGCGTGCGAACCGTTGCAAAGTTTAGAAGTCATTACGTATCTGATCAATGTGGTGTACCTGTTCGCCCAGTACGTCATCGCCAGATCCACCTCTTCGGTCATATTATCGTAGTCTTCGAATATACGGAGTGGTGGGATAACATCTGTGCTACAATCGCTCTCAGTCATATTTGAGTTGTCATCGACACCGCAGCTGATGAAAATTGGATCCGGGATTTTGTCGTACGAGAATATCCAGTTCTCGATTGTAGCACCTAAACTGGTAATTTTTTGGGGAATCATCGACAGTTTGTGGTAAAAAATCGCTCGAAACCCTCTCCCACTCCTACTCTTGCCACTTCTACTCTCGATCATTCGCGATTTTTGGGTAAGAAAAATGTGTAATTACGTACTTGGGAAGTTGTAAAGAACGCTGATAAAGAAGTACAAGCAGCCGTTCCAATGGAATATGATGAAACATGTGAATATCAGCTTAGTAATACGAAACAGATTAGGGAATAACGTCCGTATTTCCGTTAGAGCATTGAATTCACTAACGCGGTAACACTAGAAGTGAGAGACCAATCAATATCGATCGATATGGAGATAATATGCTCACCTTTAACAGCCTATTCAATCTGGAGAGTGAGAGGTCTGGTTTTAAGTAGAGGAGGAGATCTGTTGGTAGGATGCAGAGAATGTCGAGGTAGAAATATTTTCTAAAATTAGTTTGAATTTCAAACTCAGGAGGCCATTGAGATCAAAGATCAGTGCAGCCTTGACGGGATTTTACGCTTATTCCACACTTACGACTTGATCCGATGCATGAACATTTCCTTAACACTTTTCACTCGAACACCGTCTTCAACAAACTCTAAAAATATCTAATTACGGACAACTGCCACTTATAAACTGGATATACCCACGTCTTCTCGTAAGCAAAACCAGATCACAAAGAAAGACGCAGTCGAATACAGTGTTGAAGGTGATCCATGATTGATAGAAACTCCTCTGTACTTCCTCAAACACCATAACCACAATAGTTATCAGATTGTACCAACAACCAATAAAAACCACTGCTGTCCATAGGTAAAACACAGTACTCGTCTCATCCATCGACCAACCCAAAATTCTTCTACAACAGCGAATCGTAACAGGTGATGGATAAACCACGCCCACTGACCCTGACTCACTTATGCAGCGGTTTTCTCTCCTTTACTTTGGCAACATGCGTGGCTGGTTCGAAAACGCGGCGTACGTTGTCGAGGTCCGCGTTTCTTGCCTGTTGTTTTCTCTGTTCACGCATATGCCGCACCCAACATTTGATCACCTGAACGAGGAAAATCAATAAATCGATAAATTGACATGCAGCAGAAAGACTGGGAAAAACCAGTGTGTTTTCCTCAAAATTCATTCGTTTTTAGTCTGTACTTCGTGTTCGTGTAAATGAGTAAGAAGCCGAGGAGTCTTTTGTGGATGCGGCGCAGAGAAGCAAAATGCGACAGAGACGCAGACACGGCATGTTATTGATCGCATGAGAAGTTTCCTCTGCGTCTCTGTTCTAGGAGCTGTACTGAACTCACCATCATAGTTCGAACTACCCGTCGAAATGTTGTCTGTGAAATGACGGCAACAGCCTGCTCCATTTCAACGGGCGTAGACATGGTGTTCAGCTGAAATATCCAGGTACACTTCTTTTTCAATTTTCTTTTACAGAAGTAGTAAGGACGTGCGTGTTAACTCTTAAATAGTTTCGAAATAGGAGCAGGGAAAGCTGTGCTCACAGTTTCGTTTAGAAACCTTTTTTCAAGATTTGTACATGTTTAAAATTATGAGGAGCTTATGATCACAAAGGTAAAGGTGATTAGCAACGAAAATGCCGGAGAAGTCGTTTTTCAACCTTTTCTTTCTGGGAGAAAGTGGGGGGAGCCAAACCGGAGGACAATGTTCGCCCGCAATGCGCAACCTTACTAGGAGCTAATCTGTCAGCTTTGCCAGCAAGGTGTGCATTGTGAGCAAAATTCGTGCACCTTCTGAAGTCTCCTCATCATGCACTCACTAAAAGGATAGGAGTTGCATTCTACATGTGAGCGAGAAGGAAGTGCATGGTGAGGGGAAATCGTACTCTCTCCTTGGTTCCGCCTACTCTCTCGCCAAAGAAAGTTGATAAACGACGGGTTTTTTGGCCCTTCGCATGGAATCGGGCATACTACTGTCATTAGCAGTTC
>KN730972.1:0-13104 GCA_000816745.1 Ancylostoma duodenale | reverse complement strand
GGAGGGAGGGGGGTCATTGTTTTTGACGCATTTCCCTATTATGAAGAGAATTCACGTGTTTTGATGCGCAGTGTGTGAGTTCGTTGACGCTCAAACGCCATTTACGAAATCCGAACTATTTTGCTTGAGTTTTTTGTTTCAGCTGCAATTTAACTGTCCCGTCGCGGCTTTACTCGTTCTCGCACTCTTTTAAATACAACCACAAAAACAAGTTGTCGAATAAGCTTTGTCCGATACAGCTTGCAAACAGTCTTTTAACTAGCAAATCGTTGTTATAAGTTTAACGTCATCATCCACGCAAAAACAAGTTGTCGACATGGAAGATCAGAAACAAGTTGCCGACCAGTTTACTTAAAAACAACTTGCGGCAAGTTGCCTACAATCCTTCAGCCAGTTTACCGACGAAAGAAAGTCACGTTCTCTCAGCCGCGTAATGTACAATGTATCAATTGAGTACAACAGAAAACAAAAACAAAGCAAAGAAGCCGCACTTTCCAAAGTAAAGCAAAAAAAGCCGCATTTTCCACACTTGACGCCTCCTGGTCTACTCAGACATTCAGCGAGAAAGATGCCCATTGATTATACAGGGTGGCTGGAAAGCATTGGCGCTCGCAAAAACTCTGTTTTCGAGAATATGCGCTGTCAGTCTAATTTTTTCTAACCAATGAATCAAAAACACTTCAGTAACAGAATATGGTTGAGTTGCTCAGAATGTCCACAATTTGTCTTTGTGCAAGCTTCAAACGAGCGACCCCAAAAACGCCGATGCGCCGCACGTTACCCTAACCACATTCGCCCTCACCAAATTCGCCCTCATCTTTGTAGGTTGAGGCAGTCTTAAAAGGGGGACTTTGTTGCTTGCTAACATTCCTACGAATAAAGCTCAAACAGAGCAGTTGAGCGGGCCACGATAGGGAATGTCTCGAGACCTTTCATCATTTGTTAGAGATAACCCAGGTACACGGCCGGTACATGGGCGTTTAATGGAGTCAGTGTCGATTTTCTCCATGTGCAGAGAGTAAGTCCTGCTGAAAAAAATCTGTCGAAGTTATTTTGCTTCTATGGGGCCATAATCTTGGATATTGTTTCCTCTAGCTATGAATTAACGTCAGATATCAATCGATTTCAGAAAACGCACCAATATTTTTCAGCCACCCTGAATAACTCTGATAATTCCTTGTAACTAGTTGAAGGATGAATACTCCTTGATCTACCTATATTCTAGGCGTTTGAAACATGTACAATCAGTAGAAGTGAAGTTACTTAGTTACTTGAGAGAGTCACTCATGCTCAACAAGAAGATACCTGGAAAATCCAATGTTGAGGAATACTTGGTCGCAAACCTATGCTTGGCCAAGATGTTCCGTTTTCCGTTTTACGCTTTCCGTTTTCCGCCCATTTTTGGTTTTCCGTTTTCCGTTTTACGTTTTACGGGATTTGAAATTTTACTTCCGCACATGCCTGGCGCCCACGGGTTCGATTCCCGGAGCAATCAAAAAATTTTTGCGCGGGTCGCAATCATTTCAAAATTAAGTGTGAAGTAGAGAAGGTGGAAACGCTTGAAAATGGAGTGTGGGGAGCGAGATCGACCGAATGCACATGCGAGAATTCGCCTGCAGGGCCCGTCAATTCGTGGAAAAGTAGGGTGACTTAGACCTCGTGCTGAAGTAGCCTGACGCGAAATCAGCAAACGCTTTTCTATTTGGTCATAGAAGACGATTAGCTCTATCATTTCTCAATGTCTCAGTTCTCTAGGTATCCATAAGCTTTTGCGAGCTCGGTTTATCATTTGTTTGCCGAATTTTCCATCGATTTCCTATCTCAATCGCGAGAGAACGAACAAATTCTGTGGAACCAGATTATGTAATCCAATGCGAACTTTCCTCCTCTAAAACCCATAAAAGAATAGTTTATAGAATAGAATAGAAAAGAATAGCGATATAGACAAATGGTTTTTCACTGACCTTCGAAACAGATCAATAGTTTATAGAATAGAATAGAAAAGAATAGCGATATAGACAAATGGCTTTTCAGTGACCTCCCAAACAGATCTACTCCATTTTCACCATCTCTTCAAATTGCGCGGTTGTCCTTCCTCAACTCCCATGAAAAAAGTTTGCCTACTGTCGGAATTTCACTACCTTTGCGTGATAGAGGGTCGTGAAGAGGTGGGCTCGGGCGAGGGAATACGGGGAGGGGGGGGGGGGGGGGTCGTATTGAGGATCCGTTTTTCCCATCGTCATGCTTGACCCTGATCACCGTTGATCTTATCGATCGGGAAGCCAAGGCGAATTCACCTGACGTTGCTGCTGTGGCAAACAGTCAGCACAGCTTGGAGCCATATCCTGCCCTGTTCCAGGGAGCGAGTACTTAGACCATATCAAAAACAGGGTTTTCTTTAAGGCAGTGTGTCACCTCGTTTTCATGTTTGAGGTTTTGGCGGATCCTGAATCTCCTCGATGCGCTGAATCCAGTGGTATAAATAAAATGTTACAAGACGACCTCTTATCTCGTTTCTTAACATTTTCTGGGACGGGGTTTGAACAGTTTGTCGAGCGGAGTGGACGTGTGGAGCCGTTGATCTTATCGATCGGACACGTCGAGATGGGTTGGCCAACGGTGCAGCCGTGGCGGGCAGCCAGCACAGTCACTGACTGCATATTCGGACCCTCCAAAATCGGAATTCCGTCACTTTTATGCGTCATGACGTACATCATTGGACTCAGCGTGACGATAAGGTCTAGAGTATGCTTATATCCACAGCTCAGGTGAGGTGACACATTGCCTTTAGGCCCAGAGATCGAAACGAGAGGTGTAGGTCTAGAAGTATTTTCTGAGATGATGTTGATGCATTTGTGTCACTTTTGCCTAACGGTCCTGAGAAGTTCAGGAAAATGCATCAAAGATTTTCTACTGTGTTGCAATACGAGTTCATGCCCAAGATGGTCGGATCGAGCTGCTCGAGTGGTCGGGTAGATAACACATTTGAATTATGGGAGAGAACTAAACGTTTTCAGTCCCTTCGGCGATTTCCGTCTCCCGAGAATGGGTCGCCGACTTTTTGAAATTAATTCATAGAACAGATAAAAATATTATGTAAGTTCATCTCTATTGTTTACTTTCATAACTATTTTCAAAGATATTTATTATTAATTATTTTGTAATAAGGCTGGTATTATTGGTAAATTCATCATTTCATCTGCGTCCACGGAGTGACGGAGCTGCCACCTTTTTCCCACCATTCCCCACACTGGCTAGCAACTTCTGCGTCCGGCACTGTGCTCAAGATAATGAGACTGTTTCGCGGCTCGTACGGTGATGCCCATCTTTGATGTGTTAAATCTTCGGAGCTACTTCAGACAGGCATCAGCAGGATCCACACTCTCTATATCTTCATGTTAGTCCGGTACGTTACCCATTCGGCACCACTGCGGTGATGCAGCCGGGGAATATCTGATGGGCTCTCCTGAGTTTTCAGAACTAACTGGGTAAAAATCATACACATGCATCAACACCATCTTAGACAATCTTTCAAAAAAGGATGTCTCGCCCCGAACTCCGGTGTTAGCTCCGTGCACTGCTCCCTGAGTAGCCAAGACACATTGAGGACAATCGGCATCCTGGAGAGTTGTGCCACGTGGGACCAGAGCGGAATTTTCATTCACTTCCTCCACTGCAGTAGCAGCAGATTTTATATTGATAAATAAATAATAAGAGCAGAAATGACTATATAATTGGGTATAGTAATTAATTATTATCGGTTATGGATATTCATGTCGTTATTATCGACAATTATTCAACAAATGATAACAACTACAATAAATCAATGAATAAAAATACTAATAATATTGGTAATTTTAAAAAAATCAGTAACTGTAATATTTGTCAAATGCATGGAAATATAACACAATTTGGCGTAAATTTCACAATGCACATGAAATTAAAATATTATCAGTATCCTTGATGTTTTTTTTTGGTGATTTTTTATTTTAAGTGGTACTGTATGCTTACCGTAACCCGCGAATTTGCTCAAACAGTACAAGATGGTGGTTATATCCAAACTCGGCGGGCGAAATAAACCCCCTTTGCAAAGTTTCAGGAGATTCTTATCTTGGGATCCCCGTTTTTGACGTGGGACTCACCGGTGGTCCCTTGGTCCGTGGTGGCCGCCAGGATGGGGATCCACCGGTGGGTCCCATTGTCGTCAACGTGTTATAATACATTCATTCACTTCACTCGTCAACGTTTCTGTTTCTAACAATTTGGAAAAGGGAAGAGTTAATGCAGACTAGGCAGTTTTGGCCCAATTTTTCCTTCAAACTGCTGTAAATGTACCTCTCCGTGGTTCAAATGCGAGCAAAAAGGTGAGCAAACAAGGTTGGTCCAGTTACCTTTCTTCTTGAGAAAACCAACCACATCAAAACTCCTAAGTTCATCAGAACGACTGATCACAACAGATACCAGAGAAGTGTTCCCAGTAGGAAATGAATGCCATCGGATGGGTCGGCAAATCCCGATCTCCATTTGCATAACATTTACATGGCTTGATTGAGAAGCAAAAACTATGCCATGATTTTGAGTAGATTTCTGTTGGTGCTACGTTCAACTGTTCTGTTCGATCACAGACAAATGTTAACATTGCACTGTCTCAAAGAAGAAATTAAGCTGAATCTTTATCGAACTCATGCGGCTAAGCAGATATACACTTAAAAGTTAGCTCTCTATTAGCCACCTTTCTGATAAGAGTGATTTCTGATAATTTCTGATAATTCTCTGATAAGTGTCGGTCGAAAGTGGCATAGTTTTCAGCGCAATCTGGACACATTCTGTTGTTTTCGTGCCACACGCACAGACGTCTCGAGATTATCTTCCTCGCTGTATTACGGTCGGAGTGGCCTTACAAGGCAGACTAAGTGGTCACCTTTAATGACTTCACTTTTGAAAATACACAGTATTTGAACAATAACCTTATTAATAAACTTTATTCTAAAGCATCATATAGCAGTCACGTCCTCTTCGTGCGTGTTGGAGTTGAACGACAAAGAACTCTACCAGGGCCCAGTATTCGTTCTTCAATCACAGGATCAGGGTAGTATGGTATTCGGCTCTTCGCGGAAACAATCTGCAAACAGTTGAAATTGCAAAATTTTCAGAATAATAAGCAGAGTTTACAACTAAATCTAATTTTCAAACTGTGCCTAGAACATCCAACGTTCAGTTAGTGTTATCTCTGAGAGCAAACCACGTTAAACACTGCCTGGGAAGTTTTTTTTCTCAAAAATACTGGGATTTTTCAGATTACAGGAAACCATGGAAAGCAAAGTCGAAGGGTGAGGTTCACAGAGAACCAACAATGAAAAGGGCTAATGTGCAGTGGGAAGCGCATGTGCATTGGTATGTAGTCAACGGCAGCGAGGGGACGTGATCAAAAATTGCTGCAAAGTCACAACGAAAACAGGGGATATGTAAGGGGAGGGGTGGACAGCTGCAAAGTAGACAAATAGAACTAAGTCTTGTGGGACAAGTCATAATGTGCGACAGCAACGTTATTCACCAAGTACAACAAACCATGGAGATAGACTCAGTTATGGAACAAAATGGGAGGTCCGGAATGAAAAGACTGGACTTTTCACTGCAAACACGTTACAAAGAGAAAGAATTTAGATGAATCCGATGTAATTGATACAATAAATTACAAACAAGGAATTTCAGGAAATGTACTTTGCTACATGTGGAAAATTCCTATTTCGCAAGTGACCCCAATACGTTTGGACTATTTAGCCTGTAATGAAGCTCCGTTAAACAATTGGAGGAATGTGGTCATTTCAGTAGCAGCCATGCATACAACACAGGAACGATTATTTAGAAATGGTCTAGCTCAGCCAGACAGTACAAAAAATAAGTGTTTCGAAAATTTACCAAATAAAAGAGGGGATAATCGTGAAATTTAGCTTCTTTTCTTCGAATGAATACAAACAACTGACTAGTTTAACAATCTCTTTAACAATCAACCAATGGGTAAAATAAGCATTCGCTAACCTGGCCGCTAGTGTACATCACTCGACCAGGATTGATGGGGTCAACCAGCTCCGAAAGCGAATCTGCCTGAAAAGGGTGCCGTTCCGAAAAGAAACACCACTCCTAGAGGAAGAACTATATTCATCCTAAATTAAACATTTTTAGAGCAAATGGGTGCAGAAACAACGTCTGAATAGCTAACAAAAAAAAACTTCAGAGAAGCTACTTGTGGGTTTCCGATTTTTATTTATTATTTACTATTATACTGGATAGGGCAAGAAATACCTGCTCTTTTGTCATGCAAGGTAGTCGATCTGGATCAACAACACCATCTGGCGCACGATGTAGCTTTTCGCAATATCCTTCCATCAAATGTACCCGAAGATCCGTGCAGAAAAATGATCCTGCTCCGCACAATGAACATCGAAGACGCATCACACGGATGTGTGTCACCATATGTCGCCGTCCTTCCTATAATAGAACTGAAAAATAGCTAATACTAGAGGACATACTGGGCCTCGCACGGTTCTATTATTCCCCTAGCTATATGTTTCGCAGTGATGGCGGCAACTGCTAAGACCGATAAATTCGTTCAAAATGAAAAAAGTGATAGTGAAAAACCAATCCAATCAATATATAAATCTGTAGAACTCTTCACCACTGCGCTAGAAGACGTCTTAGGGAACTTTGACTGCAGCAGAAAAGGCGTCGGGACTTACGGAGAAACACTGCATCATTTGTGGTTTGCGGACGATATCGTCTGCATTGCTCATGATGCCAGCACGGCAACGTGTATGCTGAAGGAAGTGAACCAAGCAAGCGAAAGTGTTGGACTTCGCATCAATAAAGCAAAAATGAAAATAATGCTGATAAACTGCACTAAAGAACAAATGAAAAAATGCTCGAAAACGATAGGGTTGAAGTCGTGGACAACTATAATAGATGTACCTCGGCCAATAGACCACAAATGAACACACGAAGAGAAGGAAATACGGAAACGACCATGCGCAGCATTGTCGAAGCTCAAAAATATGGGAGCAGTCCGTCCTCGACAAAACGAAGGATGTAAATACTCGAACACATTTGCTTAACACCAACGTTCCTCCTGTGCTACTTTATGGCCGCAAAACATGGACAATATGGGAATCAGATAAAATGAAACTGCTGATCACGTAAAGGACAATGAGGAATAAGATACTTCAGATCCGATTGCGGGGCAGGATCGAGGACGAAGAAATCATATGACGCATCTCGTTCAAAGATGTCTACAATCACGCGAGGGAAAGAAAACTGAGATGCGCAGGTCATGCTGCAAGACGTGGGGATAACAGATGGATCCGAAAGGTAACATGTTGATATCCATGGAACTACTCCACACCTCAAGGCAGACCACCGGATCGTTGGAGAAAACAAATCGAACAAATGTCAGGAAGATCATGGCAATATGTACTAGAAAAAAACGGCGAAATTTTAGGAGGATGGAACACCTACTCCTCCACGACTAAGGAGGAAGAATATGGCCTTCAAGTAACAAATGACCAGCACAGTTCTAGGTGGAAAGCACCCTATAACCTCCACCGCTGCTGTGCATGCATGCAAAATTTGGCCCAGATTGGTTCTTCTTCCGTTATTTCTATTCCAAGCATACTAGCATATATACAAACTTTAACTTCTATAGATACGGACTGAGCTACGGGAAAGATTTCCTGCCTTCCGATTGGTGGGTGAACAGAAACCTTTCCGGACAGAAACCTTTCCGGCTTTCCGCTAGCACCTCGCAGGGGTTTTCATCGGTTCCATGGACCTCATAAGTGAAAAAAGTGAAACAAAATCAATTTCTACGCCGACAGACTACGATAACTGGTTGGTTTTATAGCCACCCATCTAGATACAAGTTGTGAACTGTTGTATAATTTAAAAAGCCATAAAAATATCTAAAATTCAAAGTTCTAACTTTCAGATTTGGAACCACTTCGTTGCACTGCGAGCAAACGTGCTTTCCGTCCGGTTCGTCCGGATGAATCTGCTTCAATGACGAGAAAAATAGTTGTTTCTGTGCACTGGAGAGATAAACGGGAACCATTGCGAGATCGTCCACCTTACTTGGTTTCCCGTTCTTGAAAAGAATCTGAAATTAAAATATGACATGCAGAAGAAAAACGTCAAAAAAACACTTCAAGCACTGGATGTTGTTCGGAGGGCACAGCTCACAGTCTGTTATTATATACATCTAGTTAAGAAAATGTTACAAAAACTCTCTATGAAGATTTGAAACCTTTCCGTAATAACCGTAACTTTCCCATGAACATGGCAGTAGAATCCTGTAAGGGCGCCCACGATCCTATCAAGATAAATTTTCCTAGCCTCTTCATATCCACTGAGTGTGGTGAGATCTATCCGTTCTCCTTCCATAATCAACAAAAGCTTCACGTGAAGTTCAAAAGACAATACTGCTACTTCTACGCAACAATTTTTCCTTCATGACGGGGACAAACGAACTGCCACACTTTAAAATATTGTTTTGGCCAAATGGCACAGTGCTGCTCTTTCTTTTTCACGATGCACACAGGAACTTTTTTCAATATAAGAAGTGAAGACGTTCAGAATGAGCGACAGTGATGATCGTAGAATAGATCGAGTTTACTCAGATGAGAGTTTGAGAATTGATTTTCGTCATTCAAATCCGATTTCCTGTAGTATCCTATAAATTTCCTAGCAGGCACAGCGCGCCATGCCATTATTATGGCCGGTGTTTGTAGAGCAAAACATATAGTAGATCATTTTTGCTGGAACTATGACCCGAAACGGTGGCGAAGATGAAGAGCGATAGGTCGTGACAGCATCCCCCTGTGAACCCGTGTGTCAATGTCTAATTTCCCTACCGTAGACCCACCCGAAACATGCAAATTGTGATTTCCTACGCATTGCATTACTGGTTCCCGTATAAAAAGATGAAAACAATGGAATGACCAACTCAGCTATGCATTTGGATACAATCGACCGAACATGGGTGAGTTGCAGTGTCGCACCAAGATTTGCTAACGGGATATCCAGTGAAAAGTGGATGATAACAGACACTCTAGCAGATAACAAAAATACTTCTCGACTTTCTTTTTAATTTTACGCTAGAATATTAACAACTGTCACACTGGAGCAAAGTTGGTCAACTCATCCCCCCCCCCTCAAACCCCGTTTGTCCGCTGCAAAATCGTCTTCAGAAACGAACTTTAGAGTAACCTCAACTTAATTAAAGAATGACTATGAAAAGCTTCTACTCTATAAAATTCTTAGAATGTAAACAGTGCACCCGATCTACAATACAGCGCAAACCACTGGAGGGAAACCAACCGTCACGTTATCCTCCACATCACTGAGTGCATTTAGATTTTGTTTGCGCCGGTTGGACAAGCCTCCTGGAGAGTCTAGCAGGTTCATCGGTGATCGACGCAAACGAGGAGTCATTATGCTGAAAAACAATTTTACAATAACATCACCTTTGAGCAGGAGATGTGGGAACTCACGCAGAAACTTGACCTTCCATGGACAACGTTGGTGTGGACTTTCCGCTTTCATTGCTATCGTTTTCTGCTGTTTTCGTGCTAAAAATGGGTGGTATTGAGCAAATAATGAAGAACAATATATTTTAGTTGAAGGTGGCATCGCTTGGTTAGACCTAACCTTCCCTACCTCCCACTTTCCGTCACCTTTTTTTCTACCACACCGTACGAATGTTCAATATTAAATTTTTTATTAGACTAAACAATACCAAAAAACTAATTAGAATATTCCAGTGCCCCATTACAAAGACACTGTAGCCAAAAATGCATGGATCGCCCCTTCCAACTGGATGTCTCAACCCGACTCTGCCTCAACTTATAACGCTTACCCTCACTCAATATCGTCATCTCCAGTAATATCATGACAAACTGTTATCTCTGGGATTTCGATAGCAAATAATCTATTTGACAGAGATACGATACGGAGAGCGGATAAGTTTTGCAAAAAACGGCAGAGTTCATCCTACCAAACTATACAACAGATGTCACAGATTCATAACAAATCTTTCAACTCACGATTGGTGCGAAGAAACCGATTCTGCAGAATTATAAATACGCAATACAGTGGTATCAGCAGTGCTTTCACGACGACACTGAAATGATTGTATTTTTATAAGGAAAAAAAAAAGAAAACAAAAAATGAAGCCGTTGGCGTCTACTAGTGTTCGGGATTACTTGCGTAAACAACATTTCAGAATCGTTTGACATGAAAAATGCTTTGGCTGCATTTGTGGTTTAAACCAATTAAACGGAAGAATTTAACAAAACCATTTCGTCACTCCGCAATCCGTAATCCGATTATTTTTTTGGCCATTCCGTTATCTGGACCGTTACCCAGGTCCTGGAAAATCTCATATCCATTCATCCTCGCTGTGCACCAGGTGCATGCCAGGGAGAAAGATAGGTGGTGACAGTTGGCTGCTATTTACTCATGTGTCCCAGAGGCGGACGCAGAGGGAGGGGTGCGAAGGAGATGCCCTTCCCCCTACGCCCAGAGTTAGGAAACCGTAGTTGACCAGTAGCTGTCAGCAAGAAGGCTACGCGTGTCTCACAATGAGCGAAGAACTCGTCCACGAGATCTTGGATGCAGATATGACTTACACGGGCTGTTAGCCTGGTTTAGTCTCTAACTGATGCTCTTCAGGTAAAGAGGGGTAGACCGGTGCTTTGGATCATAAATATCACCATGAAGTCACTACTACAATTAGCCTGCTGATATTTTTTTGTTCTCTATCATCCTTAAACAAAGATTAATGGTTATTGAAATCACCGCATCAGCTGCTTCCTTCGTGCTGTATAGTACAAACTGGGCACATTGTTTCACGCAAACAGTACTAGTAGTGGTTCTGCGCTTGTCCAAATGGTGTACCATATATGTTTTGAATTCGTTCAATAATCTATCCAAGGTAACTAAAGAACCATGTGACAAATAAGAGGAGTGTTTTGATCATTTCAATAATGGTTCAACCGATTTCGAGATGGATATATTCGCACCGCGAAGCAAGACTCGTCTCTACTACCCGAGTTGCTCGGCCAACTCAATTAGGGTACGAGGGTGCCCGTAATTGACAGCCGCAAACAAAAGTTGTACACCCAGAAATTGTTCTCAGTGAGGTTGCTGGAGAATGTACTTTTCTCTGTTGTGAGGCAGAATCTATGCGTTACTCTGTACTTATGAGAAGAGTAAGATCACCACTTTGAAGAAATCAATTTAGATATGAATGAAAGAAATGCGTCACTGTTTGACAACGAAAACAAAACACAACAAAAGCACTGAATCGTGAACTGAGCATGAAATGCTACAGTAGATTAGCGACATCACGTTATCCCCAACAAAATATATTAAGCAAAGTAATTATAAACGCAAACCTTTCTATCGTCAACAATGACGAAATCCTCATTATCCATCCAGTCCGGTCTTCTGCGCAATCTCGATGATTTTGAGCGAACCGATGTCGAATGCGATACTGATGAGTTCTTAATTGAATGCAAATAAAATACTTCCATTTTTCGTAATACACCAGCTGCCACGTTACCTCTTGTGACAAAAGATCGGATACTGTTGTAACCAGCCGACGTACAACCTGAACATAAAATGTAAAAACTTCCAGAAGAAGACCTGCTACAATCTCTTCAAGAATGTACATGTAGTAAAGCCAACCGTTAGGATGAAATTCTACACGTAATAAAATTAAATTGTACAATTCTACATAACCGAATAAAAAAACTATGAGCGCCACCAACTTAAGACATTTTTGGTTGCTAGCTGTACGTGGACCAGTTGGTAATGTCAGTCATTCAAATAAATCCGAAATCTTTCTTTCTTTCAAAAAAAAAAAAACTTGAGATGTGTTCACGTAGTGCAAAATAAAATACATGGACGAAAGGAGGAAAGCCGATTTCAGCAAGGAGAAAGGCCGAATTGATTCAAAATCAACAACTACGCGAATGAAAATCCAGATAAGATTATTTTATTTTGTTTTGATCTCTTCAACAGAGAATTCAGCTCCGAGCTCTGCTGCATATGTGCATAAACACCTCTCAAATCTCACGGTTCTCTACCTATCATATCCACTTTAAATGGAACTAAATAAGAACAACCTTGGGTGCAGCGTGCGCAATAGCAGTTATCACCTGCCGTGATGTAGCCGATGACAACTTTTTTTTTTTTGAAATATACTAAGCCTCGCCGAACGAGTGAATGAGCTTAGTGAAACTGTCATTCAAGAAAGCACAGAAACTGAAAAAAACATCGAATTGGTATTCGTTAAAACTAAAGTATTAAATTAGAGTTCACCTGCGCGTATTTTTAACTAGAGAACTCCTAAAATTTCGTAAAGTTAGTGCAAGGATAGAAATGCGTCGTGATGTATAAATTGTACAGTGATAGGATTTTTTAATCATACCATCACCACGTACTACTGTTCATGTAATTTTGAAAAAAACTTAATAATAAAACCAATAAAATAACAACTGCGGCAAAAATGTAACAAAAATAATAATTGCAATAAAAATAAAAGGATTCTTCCTGTTACAGCTTTCTGTCAAACCTTGTAAGTTCAGGAATAACTATCTGCATGGAACTGAAACGCCAGTAGTATTGGGTGTTAACATAAGTCCTTGCGCTTATTTCAGTTGCGATTTTTTCCGCCACATTGCCATTTTTCTCTAACATGTGCTATACCTTCTGAAAGCGCTTTCCTTCCTCTACAACCACACCATCGAGTGTTTTCACAGAACTTTTGAATTATTTGATTTTTGGGCTCAAGAAGAAAAATCAACTTTTTTGCTGCCGAGACGAGGAAAAATCAATTTTTTTGCTTGTATCCAGTAGGGACCAGAAAGCATCCTATAGTGTTTGAGTGTGTAAGCTCTGTAGAATATAAACGCGGAAGAACATCATCAGTGGAGCTCTTGGAGCGCCAGTTTTACGATTTTTGGAAGATGGGATCTGACGTCACCATTGGCGAGGGTCTAGCCTGAGATGACTAGACCCTCGCCAATGGATTCTTTCAGCAGAACTACCTTA
>KN730971.1:0-13105 GCA_000816745.1 Ancylostoma duodenale | reverse complement strand
TGATCTGTATTCCTCGTCTGCTTCTCCGAATACGAAGCTATTTCTTGCGTTCTCTCTTTCTCTAATATCTTCACAACAATGCTCCAGGGTGAAACACACTATATCATCAAGAATAAAAAGAGAAATCGCTTTCACGCTGTACGCTGTTATAATTAAAGATCTGCTTTAAATAATAAGTCTTTTCATTTGCAGCAATTCTATATAGCCAAATCCGCTGTGGGTTATCAGATGTCTACAATCTGTAGCACATCAAAGGGTACGCACATTTTGAGAAGACCGGAACATTCTTCCATTAGTTTCACCCGTGAACATTTCTTTTGCTCACTTACTCTTTTGTCTGCTTTACTTGGAGCAATTAGCAAACACCTACAAGGTGATTCAACCTTATCATAGATAGTGCTAGATCGATCCGTGACACCGACTTTTGGTGAAGTTCGGTATTACGTGATACGAATAACGTTCTGATACTACGTTGAAAACGTGTTTCCACGAAGTAATATTTATTCAACCTAGAAGGATGGGGAGGCAAGATGCATTATTTTTATAAGGAAGAATCGAAATGACTAGCAGTACAAGACTCAAATATAGAAGCACAAACAGTACGAGATACTAATAAAAAATAAGTGAAATCATGAAAGAGGTATGTCTTTCGTGTGACCCATGAACAAACTGGAAATTGCCTGTGCTCGACAAGAAAATCTTAGACATAACTTATTCAATAGACGTCTACAAAGGCAGACCATGTAAGTGGGTTCTCAATACCGGCTTATAACAACGAAAGCACAAGGTGTGCAGATAAAAAAGATATGTATCTTAAAAAGGGAGGTGTATCTATGTACAAATATGTATTATGCTATAATTTTACAGATATTAATAAGGTGAATATTATACAATTTACCACTCAAATGTCTTCTTCTGGCTTTAAAACGTGTTTATTCCTCAGAGAATAAGATTTGAAGATGAAATACTGGAAGCCACCAAGAACAAGAGGAGTAGCCATTAGCAAAGCGCGCATACCCTCAGCAAGTTCAGCTGATGACTCTTTGGAAGAAATGTACTCCTGAAGTTTAGTGTCATCAATAAAATAGCAGTAGCTTCTGAAACAACCATCAATTTTCCATAAATTACGCTTACCTGATACCCATAATTATTAAGGATATACACGACAAGAACGGGGGCAATTGACTGGGAGGGTTTTACAATCAACGCATTCAAACTGAACACCAGAGAAGATAGCCCTGATCTGAAAAGAACATCTATAGTTGACCTTCGTTTTTTCGGCTCTGACAACTTCATAAGAATGACAGAAACTTGGAAAATTCTGTATATCTCACTTGCGAGAATGTCGCCTTGCGTCATCATCTATGAAATCGGATATGACTATGTTGAAAAGTGGTGCGGCCGAATGAACTGTAACGCTGAAAAAGGCCAAAACGTTAAAAATTCTTGTGTACCAAAAGTTGAAAACAGATCTGAAAAGGAATGAAGGTCTACCTGTCAATAAACATGAAGATGATAATGAGATACGGATTAGAAGTGAAAAGGAATAGCAACCCAGATAAAAACGAAATAACGTAGCTGGTCATCAAAATTCGATATGCTCCATGTTTAACAACGATGCGTTCATTGAAGATAAGCAACAGCTGAAACAATGGGCGAACTTAAGGGAAGTTGCTAAGGTGGATATTCGGTAAGATCTCCAAAGAATAAAGACTAACCTGAGGCCCTAGTGTAAGAACACCATAGAACAAACTAAGTCGAAGTGAACCCTTTGGAAGGATCGACTGAGGAATTAGTAATTCTGTAGCTGTAGAGGCGAAATTCATATGTGCTACACTTCTGAAAAAGGATCTGGAATAGCCTTGAAACTGCTGAATAACTAAAAGTGAAGCAAACCTCGCAGTGTGTATAAAGTTCGAAGCAATAATAGCTATGAAATCCTTTTCTCTAAATATTTCTTGTGTGGCAGACCACATCGAGCCAACTTCTTTTCTAAACAATGCATAGTCATAACATATGTACTATCTGTTCCAAAAATTACAGCAATTCAATGTTTTGCGTGTAGCTACATAAGACGCGTCAAATCTTGAAAATTGAGAGCTATCAGTAACTGGAAACGTGCCAAAACATGACTCGCTTATAACAACTGGCGAGACTTACCTCATCTTGGAAGCCTGCCAAGTGGCAAGATTGGTGAAAAAGACAGTATGTATGGGCTAGGAAAACACTAAAACTCATGAGTGGCTCACCCTTTTGGAGTAGACGTATCAGATGAATTGTCCTCCGAGCCTTCTGCTAAGAGGCTTCCCTTCTCCACGCTGTAAGGCAATGTTGGACTGAGCGATCCAGCGATGATAAAGCAGTACAGTGCAACGACAGCGACCACCACAGTGATCAGTTGGAACGCCCAGAATCTCTAGAACTGGACTGAATGCAGACACACTTGAAAAGCAGAGGAGAAGAGTAGTCGAGCCACTTTTCTCACCGTGATATTTTCAATATTTTTCCAAATTTCAAGAGCAAAATAGTGTCAGTGAACATCAATAATGTTATAACCCCCAGGTTTCTAATGGTCACGTTATTGTGTATTACTTTGGTAGGAAATCCACCAGGCCATTTTCGAAAAAAAAATCCCAGTTGCAGCATAAAAACGATCTACTGTGGATTTACATAGCGAGTTTCAAGAGATATGAATACTTCGCTGTTATTGGGTTCTCGTAAACTCAGAAGTTACATGGATGATCTCCTTACCTCAAGGCTATGGCTGAGCTTCTCAGTGATTGCGATAATATTGACTGAAGCTAGTATACTAATCTGACTATACTTCATGGCCGAAACACGAAGACGTGGTTCTTTAGTAGAGTCTGCGAACAACGCTCCCCATGCCACACCGATCGCACTGAAAATACCTCCAACTTGTCTTCAAAAATAAAACATAGCGAACTTCGGGCGAACATTTCCGCACTTTCTCTAGAATTGGGTGTTTCACCTTCTAGAGTTAAAACTCAACTGAACTGAGGGACTTAGCCCCACAATATTTTTGAGTGAAGCACTGGCATCGAAGGAAAGCTATAGCTAACGACACTGTGTGAAAAAAAAACACAATTTTAAGACAAAAGACTTTTTTGAATAAAATAAGATAGAATTTACCTAATCTAATGAGATAAGAAAATCTACCTGTAAAAAGCATCATACAAGAAGAGAGACACGACGAGATGTATGCCCTCAAGCGATGAGCCTTCCGACCATGGTACCCACATGAATACAAAGGATGCCACGAGAAAGGGTGCGAATGAGCGAATGGTGCGAGTACGCGAATTCATCCAAGAGCCTGGTTTGTCCTGGAAAAGAATAAGCTCTAAGGTCCGGGAAAGAATACTACATCCAACAATTTAGAGTAGAGGTCGGCGGTGCAAACACACACGATAACATCACAAAAATATAGCTAAGATCCATCCTGTTAATTTCAGAGAGTCTACCCAGATATGATCTCCCAAATTTAGCCGAGCTAGGAAGCGTGCTTGAATGGTGCCATTAGGTACCCTGCGGTAAACAAAAGTATTTGATAAGATTACCACTTGATTCTGCGTATTTACAAGGATTTTAAGTAAAAATGAACAAATATGTAAAAGAAAGAGATTGGAACAAGTATATTTACCTGCATGTATCCGAACAAAGGATCATTCACAGCGTTCCAGAACATGAATAGTGTTTGGGCGATGTTGAACCACATTTGGGGAACGTGAAAGATGTTTAGATAGATCTTCACATAGTAGAACATGAACATAGCCTAAAAATCACACATTCGATTTACCCTGGTGTACATATTTTTCCGTTTTGACCGAAAATGGGGTACTATTCCAGTTAAAATCCCAAGAAATCGAAGACAAAAGTCACTGCAACTTGGCAAAGCCGGTATATTTGACACGCCCAGGACTCCTGCACCCGATTTGAACCATGGTGCCACTTCTGGATCGTTATGGCGGTTATGTTATACAGGGTGGCCGAAAATTACCCGTGCACCCCCATTTCTACGGTATTCTCAGATTTTTTCGCGCTCTTTTCTCATTTTCCTATTACTTCCTTGTCTTTGATTCTCAAGCCGTAGATATCTCGTGATGGTTGCCTCCAAAGGCATGTGCAGTGCCAATATTCATCTCTATCGGGACTGAAGGTCTGTGGCATGCATTGTGAAAGCGTTATCCCTGCACCGAATAACTGTTCAAGAAACATCAAAAAGCTTCGAAAAGCTTGGAAACGATGAGAATAAAAAGAGAAGATATCTTTCTACTACTACACCCACTCCCAAGGAAGTGAAGGTTGGTCGGAGCAGGATCGACAAGAATCCGTATGTTCTTTGCGCAAGATGGTTACAGGGGTCAGGATCGACCGCAGACCCATAAGAAAAATTGTGTGAGAGAAGCTGAACGTCTATTCTTACCATTCTCAAAAAACCCACACCTTATCAGGTACTCTGTGTAAGAACAGGAAGAATTTGTGCAGGCAAATGCTGAGGCGATTTCATCATTCTCGTTAACACACGGCTGTCGTAGCTGGTGAGAAACTTTTCACTATAGCAAAGGCCGAGAGAGACTGGGTTATGGTCAAATCTGTTGAATCTATAGCTTGGACCTACTCCAAGGCAGAACTGTTGCTAGAACAGGTCAACGCCTGTCTTTGACGTCTTGGCGCGATATAGTGTCCAGTGGCAAGGATCCCTTACTTTTTATTGATTCCGATGCTAAAATTTAAACTTATGTGTGCAACGAGATAATTCTATAAAACATTTCTGAATTGCGGAGATCTGCATTTTTTGGAAATAGAAGACATGGCCTACAATAGGGCTCCGCTCCTACAGAAGAGACAAAAAAGTGTTAAAGATTGGAGTTGTGAGCGTTTGCCTGAGTTCGTAAGGCATGGAAAATGGCCTTTGTACTGCCCAAATTTGAATCCAACGGATTTTTCCCTGTAGCCTTTTTGAAGAGGAAAACCTGCTCTATCCAGCCAAAAAATTGTATTCTCTGAAAGAAGCCCCGAAAAAATTCCTGGGACGGAATCAGTAAAGAGTACATGCGAGAATCATGTGCAGAACCTACGAAGACATTGAGAGCCAGCGTTTCTGCCAGTGAGGGCTGTTTTGGATTCTGATTAGTTTTTAAGATATTTTTAGTCATCAACTAAATTTTACAGAAATTTCAGCTCTCTGCTTTTGATAACCTAGTTGCAGCATTGAAATCTTAGTGCACGGGTAATTTTCGGCCACCCTGTAGGAACCGAATCCCACAGAACCCTAGCAACCTACGAACCTGGCTGGGGAAAAGTCAATCTTCATCCTGAGCACAATTACTGACAAATTTCATCTTTTTCTGCCTAAACTTTGGGATTCTGCTACCAACTTTCAGCGGTATAACAATCGTAGCCTTCAAAAACGTAATAACCGAATTGAAACACGTGCTAGTAGGTGAAATATCCTCTATGCGAAACTTCAAGATCATTTACTCAACGCTTTAATCATTCCGAAATCGGAATTGTGTCAATAAAACCGTTTTAGTGCTTTTTGAACCTCCAGTTGCTGTTTTTCGTATAAACAAGACCCAGAAGTACACGAGAAAAAGCGTGATTGGTCATTTAAAGACAAAGGCTATTTCCAGAGAAGCGAATCCGAAAGTTTTACCTGCATAAGACTCAAGGCAAATTGGCCACAAGCAATTGAAAGAAGCGGATTGTCCCGATGCATTCTGCTCCTGGAAACCTCATTTTAACTGCAGCTATCACTGTACGCTACTCAAAGCAGAAACTTCTCCCTTATACCTTGGAATTCCTTCCAAAAGTGATGAGAAAGCGGTGAGCACACCTCGAACGCAACCGCAGGCGCCATCGACACCACTGCACGATATTTGTTGGATACGGTAACACAAGCTGTCCGCAATATTGCGTGATGCTAGGCAAATGTCCTGCAAACTGTTCCAAAAGCTCTTCGTCACATCGTCATTGGATCAACATTGCATTTTTGCGCTCGAAAAATGAAGTAAGAGCGGCCGAGGAACTCAGCCAGAGGAAAAGGGAGTTGGGGGAGGGCCACCCAGGCTTACGATCTTTTCTTGGATGTCCCCTTCCCAGCTCCATACCCCCTCTTCGCAGAGCGAGGCTTCCGTCTTTGGGCTCTCCGCCTGGGAAAGCCTCGCGGAATCCTCATACTTGCTATTTTCGTACAGGAGACCTCAATCACGATCGGTATGCACGCAGCTTGGAGCACCGCAGTATCCACGTGGCGCTGGCGAGGCAGCACTGGGAATCCACAGGATCCAGCAGCGCCACGTAGGTGGTGCCACGCTCTACTCCGCCGAGAGTACCGATCGTGATTGATGTTCCCTGTAGCAACGGAAAATCCCGAATATGAACTTTAAAAATATAATATGAACTCCCTTCATGTTTTTATCCAACACCGGAACGAAGACAAACGCGTCATTTATGCTTACTGCACGTCAAATGTGATGCGTCCGCCTGAAATTTCACAAAGCTTTCGCGTTGTCTCGATGCGGCAAGAACGGAAACAAAGTTTGTTCGCAACGGCAAAGTCAGGAACCCTCCCTCTCCGCTAAGAAAGCTTCTTTGGAGCCATAAATAACTCCAAAGATACAAAAAGCGGTGAAAAGCACCGCCCGACAATGACAGCGTCCAGTTGGATCTCCGCGCAGATCGTGCGGCGCGGTAGACCAAATGGGCGATACTCGATGACACAATAATGGTTGACCGGTACTGTACAGGACTATAGAGCCACATTCTGTTGGGATTATCACGTTCGCATCCACATTTGATGCTCGCGTTTCCACCAATCAAATACCACAATTCCGTGGAACACTCTCAGGGAACCTATACATACAGGAGCCGTGCTATGCATGGGATCAAAAGATGTAAAAGCCACTACCAAGACATGCGTGCTCGTACAAAACATGGTTTTTTGGAATCAATACTTCTATACCAGCAATGGTCAAATCCATGCAAAATCCAGGCATACCCGCGTAGAACTCATGCGTCTCTAAAATCCGATGCAAATTCGATGCAGAACCCACCAAAAACCAACGATTTTCTCAGTCCCATGCATGGGTTTTACATGGGTATGCATGGGTTTTGCATGAGTTTGACCATTGCCGATATAGAACTCTTGATTTTAAAAAACCGTGTTTTGCATGAGCACGCACGTCTTAATTGTGGACTTCGCATATTTCAATCTTATGCACAACATGGTTTCCAAGTTTCCTGAGTGGGTTTCCCGAGGTAGAAATTAAACTGAACTGCCATTTTGAATTACTAGTATGTAAGGTTCTCGCACCGCTTCCGAGCAGCAAAAATGAAAACGAAAACAGCTCTGGTTTGCGCGGAAATTGCTGCGGTTCTACCGAGGACACTCATCACTTGCATGGATTTCTCCCTTCTTGTTTTGCTTCATGTATCGACGCGTGGACTTTTTGCACAAATACGCTCAAAACAAACACTGCCGGGTGCGGCCACACATCAAAGGCGCGACGTTGGTGGTCCGGCACGGACGGACGGTGGCGAGGAACAGTTGCCCGGCGACGGCCTCCCGCGAGCCGCGTTCTGGCATGCGTATCGTTCGTTGCCATCAATACACCACGTTGCAGTGCTACAACAGTCCGTGCTTGGCCGCTTCACTGTTGCTGTTTTTCTGCTGGGAAGTGGTGGTCATCGGCTAGCTCTCTGGTATTTTTACGCTATTCTTTTCTTGTCCGAATCGGACGTTACTCGAGCCATCAAATAGTTGACGATGTTAACCTTTTATGCTTCTGTCCTAATTCAGCATTACATATTTCGTAACCTAGAACGCTTAGCGCTCGATACTTTGCATTCCCCATTCCTATCTTCTCTTGCTATCCTGTGTAGTTTACTTGTCTCTGGAATTTTTGCTTTGCAGAGTTGTCAGTAGGAAACACCACTCTTTTCAAGAAGTTTCTTTCCCGACTTACGAGGCTTTTCTCATTCCATCTTGGAATAATTTTGCATGTATGGCTCGTCTTATGAACAGCGGGGTCACTGGGAAACTAGAGAAAAAGGGAAAACATAAAACTGCGAGTCAGCAGGTCTGACGAAGTTTTGGACTCAAAAACGACGTCATTGCCGCCATTTAGCGAAGTAGAACTTGGTGGAATGCCATTTGGCGTAAAAGGCTTCCACGTAAGAAAGCTTTAGTCCGTCATCTTTTGGAAAATGCTGTGACATACAGAAGGCTAAAAGCAGAGGAGTAATGGATAGGGTTGGAATTCATGCAACAACTTCCCTACATCGAAGACCTGCTTGACGAGTTTGGTGCACGCTCCAGTGCTTTGGTCTCAGCAACCGTCATACGCATTCACTGAGCGAGTTCTCTTTGAAATATTAATTAAATTCAAGTCAAGTGTGCGCTAGTCAGAAATCTGTGGGGTTTTGTGTGTATAATGAGAAAGTATGTAAAAGCTTTAGCGACTCAATTATGCGGTGCATCAGAGGCATAATGAATGGTTGTCTTGAGACGAAGCTACTTTACGCGGCGTTCTCCCCGTCAATTTATACACATCTCTTCGTATTCTTTGCTACATTCCTTGCTACACGTATCAGTGTCACTAAAATTTCATTTTTAGGAAGTAAAGCAGACAGTTAAAGAATTTTTTCATTTGGAGTTCTTCTTTCCGGAGGAAACAATTTGTTAGCAGACAAGTTATTCTGCTTACGAGACATGTCTTCAAGCTATCCTTTCTTGTTGAATTTCCCGCCTGAAAATTACCAGACACAAACTGTTGGAGAAACTTAATTGCGCTGGTCTTCGCACCAGTTTTCGGCGCAGATTTTCGACAGTTTGCGGTTTATGCATGTTCTTTGCTCTGCGCTGTTTAACTATCAAGATTTAGAGTGAGACTCCCAAATCTTGCTATTTTCTACGCTCTCAACAAAAACTGACACTTTCCTTATGATTTTGTTATTGTTCGCCTACAACCGTCTTTATCATCTTCTTTGCAAACTTTGTAATACGTATTATTTCACTTATTCTTTCCAGGGATGGACCCATACGCCTACAGCGCTATTGGTAATGGCAGCTTCCGAGCACCTCCTCAGGTAATTTTTGGTTCGCGATCTTTTTCTCCTTTTTATCATTCTCGTTTATAGTCGATTCTTATAGCTCTGATTCGTGATATATTCACAGATTTGAGGTGGTTTACGATCGATTTCGATGTCTGATTTCGATTGAAAACGACCACTTCCCAGCCAGTGGTACTCTGTATCACGAATCTTAGCTATCTGAATAGGCTATACTTTCACTTTCCCACTTTCTTTATGAAGAGGGATATGCAACCCACAAGGTACAAATGACACCGCCGTGATCAGCACATCTTGAATTTTTGGGATGGAGCGACCTCTCTTAGCCTGTACGACCCGCTCGTGCTTACGACCAAGATTTTTATATTTTACGCTATGGAAACACAGAAAAAATTACACATGTTTTCATTCTGACGTAAAGAAAAGCTTTGGAGCAAGTCCATGGTTCGTGTCGTTTTTGCGCTGTGGTTTGCAAATTCCCCTCTGCTGTTAGTGGTTTCGCTGCCTTATACATAGAAGCATGTCTTGGTTCTTTTTCAGAATCAAGGCTATTCCTATGGTTGGGGTAATTCGTCCGTTTCTGCCGCAGCAATTCCGCAAAACTTTCGAAACACTCCCAACTTTGCAGCTACCCGAGGTTACGGGGATGTTCCAAAGGTCGGTCGACCGTTTACGTTTTAACTTTATAGAGGCATGTCTTGGTCTTTTGCAGCGTTGAGATTGAGCACAGCATTTGTTAAGTAACGCTAGAAATATGTTCAACTTGGCCGTTTATTTAGATGCCAAAAGGCCAGTTCGCGCAGAACCGTGCTGGGGTCGGTTATGGCAGATGGGTTGCTCCCGGGGGTGTCCGTCAGGGTGCAGCAGACGGAGGAAGCTTTCCGAAGAAGGCATGGTCCCAGCCGCCTGTATGGCATTATTTCACGTTTAGTTTTTGTGAGAAAAACTATAATTATTTCCAGTTCGGTCAGAATTTCTTCAAAAAGGCGGCAAAGAAGGAAACGGATCCAACCGGAAAGACGCCTGCCATGCTTCTGCATGAGGTTTTCAAAGAGATTTCAGAAAAGTAGGTTGATTTCTACTTATATCCGGACATTATGGTTTAAAACTCGGGATTTTTGTTAAACAATAAGTTCCAATTTTAAAATCATAACTCCCTAGTGTGCCTCAGGAATGCAGTAAATAAAATGAAGCTTACAAACGTGCTTATAAAATAAATGATTTACAGTTACGAGGAGGTAGCTTCCCACCCGAAGGCCTATCGCTGCATTTTGACGGTGGCTGGGCAACAATTCGCTATGGTTGCTCCTGCGAAGAAGACGGCGAAGCAGGTATGAGTGGCTTCCTCTCCAGTTTCGGACTGGAACTGCTTGTGCTTATTTTGGAATGGATATGTGTTAATAGTCCTTTTCACTCAACGCATCTCATTTTATTGTTAGAAGTGGCTGAGCAATGGTAATTACTTGATTTCCTTCTCTTGAGGCTTGAGGAAAACTGTTAAGGTTAAAGGCAGCACGGGAATTTTCATGTCCGAGATTTTGATAGTTTTGGACACTTAGAAATAGGGTCAATAATTCTACGAAAGTTGCCTCGTCGTAGGAATCAGCGTTCACAAGGAATGAGAGGCTACACGTTTTCCAACATTTCAACACGGATGAGTTGCAGCATGGCTCCTTCCAACTCAGGTCCGGGCAACTCGGCCATCCTTTGCAAATCTGCTAAACTGGTGGCAATGAAAACTGGTTTTTGCGTAGAATTTGACAAAATTGATCACTACCATCGTTTTCACCATAGCGCTAAGCCTAGGAATACAGCAAAATCTGTGAGAGCAAAACTTCCGTAGGTGCTGCCTTTAAACATGGTAAATCAACCATTTTGCTGCTCAAGATATTGTTTTAGAACACAATTTCGTCTTCTATTCCAGCGCGGGCATTAGTTCTTCCTTAACGTTTATGATATTAAGAAAACTGCGGAAATGGCCCTACGAACTCTCCGTCCCGATCTAAACATCACTCCGTTTGAAGATGGTGTAACTGTCCAGCCGGTTACTGCTGAAGGAACTGTGCCGCTCCAACCTTTACCACGACCTGCTGTGAAATCTGAGGTGAGAACGTCTACCGTCTCCATGTTTAATTCACTCATTACACCATGACCACACACAAATACATTTCATCGATTTTTCAGGGTGAAGATGCACCACCAGCGAAGAAAATCAAAGTTTGATTTTCTCCTTTTCTTTTCATTTTCGCCTTATCTGGGTCTTTTCCAATGTAGTGAACTTCTTGGCTTTTAGTTAAATGCACTCGAGTCGGCTTTGTCGCTGCTGGATTGCATGAGAAAACTGTGTGCGGAGCGGGTTTCCGAGGGTCCGTTCAATCCTGTGTTTGACATCACTGACATAACTGAAAATGCATCTACTACTGGAGACAAACGGAAATTCAGGTGATCTATTCTTGATTTTTCTTCCTTTGGTTCCATTCATAGTCGCTAGCGATTGCGGTAACGTCCGGTAGTGAAAAAAAAACAAACAAAAATACGAGCGTGGGAATGCTCGACACACTGAACATGCATCAATTTTTGAAGAAAATACGGGACGTTTACATCGGAGATGGTTATGCTTTAGTGTACTCTAGCTTGCATTTAAACAAACTAAGCCTGATTTGAAGGAGGTTCCCTCTATTGGTAGAAAAGTAGCGCGTTCGTAATCGTTTCTCCGTATATTATGGTACGGAAGTAATGAAGAAGATCGCAATTCTATTGCGACTCCAATAAACAAGTTACTATTTGAGTTTATGTGTGCCGGCTTCATTGTTTGTGGATGCCGGCCTTTGTTTTTCCGAGAGATGTCAGTTGAGAGATAAGCATTGACGATGAGTACCTGAAGGAATAGAATAGTTCCAGAATCTTTCGCGAATTCAGTGAGAATGGAGTCGAAAAATAAGGGTTATGATGTTGTTGAGGATTGCAGCGAAAACGCTGTGTAACTTCTTCTATGAACTAGAAGAAGCTTATTTTTTTTCCATGTTGTTATGCTGATTATTTCGGTTAGTTAGTAAAAGCAACGTGGCCTCTAGCTAAGCTAGTCATACTGCTGAAATCATATTTGATATGGTTAAATAAGGACATTAATGTCTCCATAATTCATTTGCTCGAAACTCTTCTGAAGCAGTAACGAATAAAGAAGTGTTTTTCGAGAATCCATTTGAGGTGATACGGTGGTCCCATTGTTTTTCATCGCGTTTTTTTCAGTTTCACTTGAAAGATGAATTTTCTGAGAAAAGTGAAATTTTTTTCATTCGTTTTTCAGGGCTACTCTAACATTTGCTGAGCAGGGAAAAATCTATACACACGAAGGCTTTGGAAAAATGTCCACCAGAGATGTTGTAGTTCGAGAGGTATGTATTTCAGGTTTATTCCGTACGAGAACACAAATGTTATAGCCAGGGCGCAGCACAAGGTGGTCATTGACCACCAGGACTTAGTAGCGTCCTGCAGATTCAGGGGGCTTAGCATCAATGCCCGGGGCGTAGCCAACCGCTAACCGTCCGTCTACTGATGTTAGACACAAGCAGATTCCAGAAAGACACGTCTGGATGATCATCAAAATCGTGGCTGAAGATCACTGTGGTTCAATCATTTACTCCATCCCTACCCTGCACTCTGGCGCGCTCCAGTGACAATCACGTGTTGCTCAACCTGTAGGAGACGTATCATGTTGAAATTTTGACTGGAGATGCGCACAGCACCACAAGTATCCCCCCGAAGTGGCACCCTTCGTTTTTGAGAAAGCGTCTTCGTTTTTGAACAAAACCGTCTTTAATGGTCAAAAAGTGGTTTTTGACCATTTTTTGACCATTAATGGCGATTTTTCTCAAAAACGAAGACGGTTTCTCAAAAACGAAAGATGCCACATTGGGGGAGAGTTGATACCCCCTGGGCGCATTCCTTGGAGTTGACAGCACACCGGAACACTTCTTCAAATGAGAGAAATTTCAGGAAACGTTCCGGGTTTGGG
>KN730966.1:1788-13210 GCA_000816745.1 Ancylostoma duodenale | reverse complement strand
CTATCAAGGGTAAATGCGTTGACGCTTTTGTCAACGATGGGTGGACTTGGAGGTGTTGACACGCTTACCCTGGGTAATCTCAATGATTCGTGTTGCCCTGCGCACATGCCATTAGTATTTCTTCAGAAGGGTTGTTGTTCTCTTTCTCAGCAAGTAGTTATTGCTCATATATGAGAGTACTGTAACAGTCGTTCTATTTTATTAACCTCATTCTCTTCATCTCTTTGATCTTCATTGTCGTAATCTTTCCTTTTTCTCTTGGAGCGGTCTTTTCAAAGTCTGCAGGTTCAAATTACTTGTCATGAGCACCTCCTCTCCTTCTTAGAGTAACTGCTGAGGTAAAAAACCATTGTGGGTCTGGAAAATGTGAATTATCCAAATTTTCAACGCATTCCATTCCGCGCATGGGAACTTAGAGTAATCACAGAGTTCGCATGAGGTTTATATGATGAACCATTATTATGTCTGCCTATGTTACCTTAGATCTCTGTGTTACCTTAGATAACGTCAATAACTCAGCAGCGATGAATTCCGCAATAGTCGGTTTCCACGATCATGGACCATTATTATCTCTTTTTTTTTGCTTTTTTCCTTTGAATTTATGTATCATAATCTTAACGAAATCTTGCTACCTTTTGATGGTATACTTGGGGATCTTCTGCTGCCGTGTGAGTACCAGTTCAGAATTTTCGCAGTCAACCGATTCTCCTCTATGCGAGCGACCTATCTTGTTCATTTTACCCTGTTCTTCTTGATTTCTTGCTCGATGTCTCGAATTCCGGTTCTTCTTTGCATTTCTTCGTTTATACTCTTGATATAATTGCTCTTTTTTGCTGTAGTATTATTGTTGCGCAGTTGTCCTCCTCACGGAGGAGCAAGCGTTGCAACAGGAAAAATTGCGGATACATGGATTCGCCGCGACGACAAAGAAAAGCACGTACAGGGTTGAACGTACGATGGTAATTTACCGAGGGAGTCGCCTCGGGAGGAGCAGGGAGGGTCGCCTGAGGAGGGGCCTGAGGAGGGTAGTATGATAACAGCAAGGTTTTTCACCGGCGACTACAAGTTCGATTCCTCGCGAGGAAGCTAGTTTTGCAAGCACTTCAACAAGCTCTTTCTCCTCTAGCATCATGAATAACAAGTGTAAAATCCTAGGTGAACACTTTCTTCTCAAGTATTTTGACGTTTTATTTGGCTGTAAATCGAATCTTAGGGTCCAGCAAATATGAAACTCAAAGTGCTATGCCGTAGTTGGTGTCCTAGGACCTTTGGACATCACTTGGTGCTCCAAGGCTATGGAATTTGTTTCCCAGAATCAAACCTTATGAGGATGCAAAATCCCACGGCTTCTCGTTTGGTGGAAATGTTTTTATGGCGATAAGACCAAGGCATGACCGCAAAGTTTGTTAAATTGAGGTGTGTCAGCACTCAATAACTGACAGAATCAAAAGGTCCTGTAAAAAAAGACCCTATGCATTAGAAAGAGCAAATCTTCCTCTATTGTGATGCGTTGAAATTGTTCCTGCCTACAAAGTAATTGTGCAGTTGCTCGCCTCAGAATAACACCACATTCTCGAACTTGTCAAAAACTAGGGTTTTTAAGGCTTTTTTTTGCACCGCATATGTAAAAGTTCACAGAAACTTAGATATGGTTCTGAAAGAGGAAGCCAAGCCCTATATCCCTGCAAAATCTCAGCTCTCAATATTACCTGGGACGAGTTTTATCCCGTTGGTAACCCGATGGTGAACCGTTGATAAGAATGGCAATTTCCCCATCTTTTACCAACGAATTTCCATCCCAGCTTAACCCTAATAAACTAAATTTCTCAGAACAGAAAGTAGAGCCACAGAAAGCGCAAATCCTCCTGATATCAGAACAACTCAAGCCATTTTCCCAGGTTACATGCCAACCCTTTCTAAATTCGTGACAAACAACCATACATCTAAACGTCTATGACTCTAACTTTGAGTGAAGTAAAGCCATTCAAACTCAACTTTCATCGCTCAAAAAAAGTTTCAGACAATCCGATATTGTTCGTGCACACTGGACGCGCTGTGAACCGCTCTTTCAAGAGATATCAGACGCATGTGAGCAGAAGTTCAGCAACACGTTCGCTTGCGCGGCGAAAAGGCAGCACGCATTCTCAACTTACCACGCAATACGTCCCACAATCAGGGGCCTCTTCAATTTCAACAACACAATTTGAGAAAGGAAAGAGAAGATTCCATTTATTTACGAACTTATGCTGTTTTCCTATGATTGGAAGATAAGACTTCGGAATTTCGGCATGACCTGCCAATGCACTTGATCTTGTAGAGTGTCTGATTTGTAGGATCCTTTCATGCCCTAAAGAAGGCGAAGTAGCGTCGAAACGTTGGTCTATAAGAAATAAAAGAATTTAACAATCTCGAGTATCGTTCAACAAATGAACTTAAAAGAGAAGACTGATATTTTGAATCCATCAGTCGTCGTTCGTTTATTTCGTTCATTTCAGGGAAATTGTTTTCAAAAATTTTGCCATCTGACTCATCTAGCACTAGGGTTCCAGGTCTAGTCTAATTGGTCCAATACGTCGTAGATGCAAATCTGCATTGATTCTGCGAATGCACTAAGCGTCTGGGCTTCTCCTGTTTCTGTTTGATCCTCTCACTGAATTTTATTGCAAAAATTGTAGCTCGAGCGAAAATTCCAGGAATTCTTTATGGGATACCAAGCCACGTATGCCAATTCGCAGTTTGTTATCCCACAAAGAATTCTCGTATGCAAATAAATCTGAGGTGATTGGAGCTCATCCTAGTATTATTCATAACATCATCATCATCACCACCATTTTTTCTTGCGCAACGAATTGAAACGCTGCTGCCGCGCACACGGTCGGTGATTCGATTCCAGTAATTGTGTTTGCTGCAAGAATATGATGACATTCCTCGATCATTATTCACTTTGTAGCGTATGTTTGTCATCACTCATTTTCCTCTCTTTGCATTTTTTCTTCTATAGCACTTTCAAACTAGTTTTTGGAACAATAATCCGTCGCTGACCTATTTTCTTTTCATTATTTAAAACATAATCTCTCTCTGATTCCAATTACAGTGTTATTACACGGCAGGTTTCACTAGTAATGTGTACTGCAAGGCTCTTCCTTTCATTAGGCTCATAGATTTTTTTACGAGATTTATTTCATGAATTTTCAGCACCGCCTCGTGGTAAACTACGAAGGAGTTATCTCGTTGTTGAATGCTGCTATGGCGCAGTTCAAGAAGTATGGATGTTTCCGCATGTATCGTAAAGGAATTATTGAGGTAAGTTCTAACGAGATGAACAATTTCTCTAAATGTACAAATAGGGAAAAATAGATAAATACATTGTTGTGTTTTTAATTTCATCTTGAAAAAGTAGAAGTACCAGTCAACGAAGTATTATCCGTTCTGTTCGGTCACTTAGCGACATTCGTCTGGAAGCGTTTCACGCGTGCGAAAAAATGTATGGTCGTAGTCATCCTTATTTAATTTTTGTTCCCTTCGCTGGTACCATTCCGCAATTGCAGAGTAGAACTGCGGCGACGCGGTTTCACTACGGTGATGCGCTGATTCTGGCATGCCCTGACACGTACTTAACAGGTCCTATCGCTCCTCCCCTGTCCCTTCTTGTCAGGATGCACTCGATGCTTGTCAGAACGTGTTAGAACCGCAAGAAAACCGCGCTGCAGAGGCTGCTCATTAGCTGCGAGGTGCTACCTATGATGACACTAAAACTGAATCAGATTGACTGCGACTGTGTACAGTTACTAGGAGAGCAAGATTTGACTATCTTTTCTGACATCAGCCCTCTTTTTGAGTTTTCTTTCTGCTAGTAGCAGCCTTTCACAAATACATGGTTGAAATTTTGGCTGCCGTGGTTTTTGAATGGGAATCTGACAAGTACAGTAGCAAAATTCCTTGATTGCTGTTTCTCTTAGGAGGACAAAACTCGGGAAGAAGCTTCTATAATTGTGAAACACGCTGTACAATGGTCACTTTCACATGAAACCATGGTGGTCACTAGATGTTTAACTGAGCGAGTACTACAGTTGGAGTTCTATTATAGTTCGATCCTGAGACCCTGCAGATTTTCGTAGGTCTCCTAGGAAGTGTGCTTCCAGCATTTTCCATGCAGCAAGACAAGGATGTTCCCTGTTATGGCGCGGTGATGACGGCAACATTAGTTGTTTAAGGAGCTTCCCTTTTTCTTCATTCCTATGTACAGGTGGCCGAAAATTACCCGTGCACCCCCATTTCTGCAGGATTCCCAGATTTCTTCGCGTTCTTTTCTCATTTTCCAATTACTTTCTTGTCTTTGATTCCCAAGCAATAGATATCTCGTGATGGTTGCCTCCACGTCATGTGCAGTGCCAATATTCATCCGTATCAGGACTGAAGGTCTGTGGCGTGCTATGTGAAAGCGTTGTCCCTGCACCGGATAACTGTTCAAAATACAGTGAGAAGTTTCAGAAAGCTTGGAAAAAGTGAGGACAAAAAGGGCAGGCATTTTTTTACTACTACACCCACTCCCAAGGGAGTGAAGGTTGGTCGGAGCAGGACGACAGAAATCTGTATGTTCCTTGCGCAAAATGGTGACACGGGTCAGGATCGACCGCAGACCCATAAGAAAAATTGTCTGAGAGAAGCTGGACATCTACCCTTACCAGTCCCAAGAGATCCACACCTTACCGTGTACTTTGAGAAAAAGCAGGAAGAATTTGTGCAGGCAGATGCTGACGCGATTTCATCATTCTCGCTAATACACGGTCGTCTTTGGTGGCGAAAAACTTTTCACTATAGCAGACGCCGAGTGTGACATGGCTATGGCCAAATCTGTTGAATCTATAGCATGGGCCTACTCCAATACAGGACTATTGCTAAAACAGGTCAACGGCTGCCTTTGAAGTCTTGGCGCGATATAATGCCCTGTGGCAAGGGTCCCTTAGTTTTTGTGGATTCCAATGCTGAAATTTAAACTTATAGGTGCAAGGAGATAATTCTATAAAACATTTCTGAATCGTGGAGATCTGCACTTTTTCAAAATAAAAAGCATTGCCTGCAACAGGGCTCCGCTCCTGCAGAAGAGGCAAAAAAGTGTTAAAGGTTGGAGAAGTGGGCGTTTGCCTGAGTTCGTGATGCATGGAAAATGGCCTTTGTACTGCCCAGATTTGAATCCAACGGATTATTCTTTGTAGTCTTCTTGAAGAGGAAAATCTGCTCTATTAGCACAAAAATTTGCATTCCCTGAAAGAAGCCCCAAAAAATTTCCTAGGACGGAAACAGTAAAGAGTACGTGCGAGAATCATGTGCAGAACCTACGAAGACATTGAGAACCATCGTTTCAGCCGATGAAGGCTGTTTTGAAGTCCGATGAGTTTTTAAGATATTTTTTGTCGTCCTCAAAATTTTGCAGAAATTTCAGCTCTCTGCGTTTGATAACCTAGTTGCAGCATCGAAATTTTAGTGCACGGGTAATTTTCGGCCACCCTGTATATTCGTAGAAGTGCACCTAGCCCGTGTATGTATGTCATGTACAAAGAAATCAAGGATCAAGAAAAAAAAAGAACATAAATGAACTAAAACAGCAGTGACAGAGTGAAGGATGCCAGCGAGTGGCCACTAAGCCAGCTGTTTGACTTGCTAATTTTCTAGATTTTTGTCCCGTGAAATGGCCGTAAATTTAATTTTAGGTAAGAGTTTTATTCCAAGCAACTGCTGAGTGATTATAAATTCTTAACTACTTAAATCCTCATTGTGAGGTAAGTATATACAATAATTATCAATTTTAGAAAGCTGAAGTCTACTACCAGAGCGGAGATCTGACGCACGCCCTCCAGCTATGGGTAGCAGTCGTCAGAGATGGTATTCCACCAGCGATCCGCAAGGATATCCTGCAGAAGGCGATTAGTGCTGCGTATTGTATGGCTTCAATGAAGGTACGGATGCAATGGCTGTGGAATTTCAGGATGTCCTTAGTGTTAAGAAATGCTTTTACGTTTTAAGGATTATCTGTGGTGCTGTGTGCAGTTGATGCCATCACAGCCATTGGCTGAACAAGGTTTTCGAGCCGTTCTCCACTCTACAGTTCCTCCACCACCGTTTGCTGCGAGTGAGGTGACCGCAGCACAGGTGGGTATTCGCTGTTAAACCATTCATTTTGCCAAAAATGAAATGTGTGCAGCGTTCTATTCTAAATTAGCGACCATCTCCATTCCCTATGCAGATTTTGTTCTCAATTATGCTGTGATCTTCGTCTCACAGCACTAAATCCGAAACCTGCTTCACAAGTATTGGTGCGAATCTTCGAAGTTCCTAGAATTCAAAACGCCTTAAAAATTCGAGCAGATTCTCATCACATCAATGTGATCTGGGTTTTTATCAATTTTTGGGAGGGTTCCTCTCTGGAACGAGATCTTTATAGGTGGAATTCATCATTTTTGTAATTGCAGTCAGTCAATTCCAAATATCGAAAAAAATCAAAAATTCATCTGTGTCTTTGATTAATAATGTTATCACTGGATTGTTGGATGAATTATCCGTACAGATTTATGAAAGTTCTGTAAACTAATATTTTCTAGCATCTCAGAGTGGTAGAATAGCCTCATTCGTTTGCGTATGCTACTCGTATCCTATTAAATTAGCTTAGAATTTTCTTCCATATATTTGTAATTCCAAGGTGGTGGCGTCCGCTCCTGGTGCCACCGGAAACTCCTCACCGTTTTGGTCCAAGTTTTCTTCAACGCTTGGAACTGAAAAAATCTGCAATATGTGTTGTACACAGCGCACGAGGTGGTAGACATTAGCCAGCACAACTTAGTAAGGTTCAGCCCAAGAGAAGACGTACTAGTACCTAGGGCAATCGGTGAAAATGAGGCAAAATTTGTCTTTTCCAAGGTTTCTCTCATTTTTCTTGCTAATCTCCCCATCTAAGCTGCACTATATATTCTGTGTAATGTCTTTGAGTAGGTTTAAGGACGATCACCATGACTTCTGGAGCCTCTGTGATCCGCTCACCCATTTTGCATGTTTTTTTTTTGACTTCGACACCTTTGTACCTTCCCTCTGAACAAAAATGATTCAAAGCGAGAACTCCACAAGACAATACCTTAAAACTCATAATGGCTTCTATATTTCCAAGACTGTTGAGAAGTTTTAATGTTGCTTACCGAATCTTTTCTTCCCCCGGATCACTGCCCCACTACTCACTTGGTGCTTGGTCAGGACTACAGTACAGGTGTCTGGCGTACCTGCTAGTTATCGTAGACAAATGATAGCTTGGCTTCAGAATTAGTTATTATTTTCATATAATTTCACATAGTCATAGTGTACTCTTACAGTACTGCGTCCTCTACCTCCTTTTTTGAATTTTAATGAATACAGCTTAAATTGAGAGTTTCAAAGATGTAAGAACCGGTAATAAGTGGTTATAAATATCAGTTCTCGATAATACGTCCCCCGTAAGTTTAGGTTCGCTTTCTATTACATCGTATTTTTGGGTTTATTTCCTTGTTTATGTCAAGATTTTTCTGTTTTCCCAACGGGACAATTAATTCACTCGAATCTACCCTTTTTGAATGTTTTTTCGTGACAGTTGTCCGCTCGTTGAGTTCACCCCCTATGATCATTTGTCTCTTGGCGATGTGTTAATTATAAGATGTGATGACGTGTTTGCAATGCCACTAACAAACGTCTCGTTAATTGGTCCCTGAGGTCGGTTGTTTATTCTCGTCACTTGATGACGTGGTTCCCGTTGAATGAGTCCAGCCTGGGTCAATTGGTGTTGTTTTCGTAGAGAACGTTTTTATTTGTTTGTTAGTCATGGAAGCAAACAAGCTACAAATCTTATTAGCTGGTAAAATACCTCAATGCATGTAATTTTGCAAGGTTCATTATTAATTTGCTTCAATTTTCTTCTAAAAACTGAACCTCACGTATGAGCACAGATTTGCATACCAGGGGAACTCCCCCTCCCCCCCCCCCCCCTTACCTACAGTTGACCGCAAGTTCTCGTACGGATATGCTTTTAGGGAGTGAGCTTATTGGTTCGATAGGTCAGCACAGCATTAAAAATAGTACCCACATAAATTTTAGGTACAAATGAGACTTACTAAGGAAAGCATATCAAATCCCAAGGTCGAATTCCGTCGCGGCCACGGCCAGCCACTTTTAGTCGGCCAGACGTCGGAGGAAAATGCTGATTCCAGCAGGAAAACGGCAATATCATGCAAAATGGCATTGATGGTCGTGTTCAGCGCCTCAAATGACCGCCTATGCATATTTCCAGAAAATTTAAGGAGGTACCGTACCTACCGTACACCTACTCTAATCCTGCTAAAATTGGGTTATTATACGAAGTAGGTGCGATTTTAGTGTAGTGTACAGCGCCTAAAATCACCCCTTCATGCAAAGTTTCAGTCGAATTTTTTCCCGAGGATTCTGGCCACATTTGACCGCCTTTCAAAAGGCGGCCAAATGTGTCCGCTTTCGTGACCATTAAAGGCTGGCTACATGGCACCGGAATTATGTACGTTTCCCACCACCCCCTGTAAGTTCCCCGAAACAAGCTTCGATACAAAATGAATACGATATTTGTGTTCAACACATCGAATAACCCCTATTTGCGAAATTTGAGGGAATGCCGTGACATGCCGTACCTATAGTGTACATGTCGGTGGCCAAAGCTGACCGGCCAAAGATGGCCGCGGCCACGCCGGAATACGTCCTCCGTTCTGTCGATAGAACCTATCTGGACAGTGTCGTACATTCATGTATCTAGTTCAAGACAGTTCACCTAGGTGAGGTCGAAGCTGGCGCTGAAAGCAGCCTCTGTTGGCCCAAAGAAGGAGCCGTGAAAATGAGGGGAAATAGAGCCATGATTGATCTCATGGCGAAGAAAAAAAACGTTAAATATCGAGAAAAAGCGAGACTTAGCTAATGCGTTGGAAGGTTAGATAGGGCGCATTTTGGTTTTCATAGTGGTTTAAACATGTCTCCTGTAGTCTGTTAGCTCAGGAAGTGCCCCAGGATGGACTTTGTTCGCAATTGCGACCGCAGTGGTAACGGCGGGCCGATCGACCGGTTCCATTGGAGACAGTGGCGGAACATCAACATGGAAGGAATCACACCACATGCAAACCAAAATTTACAGAAAAAAACCTCTCGGGCAGGCGAAACCACTGCTGTCGCAATTGCGGATAAAGTCCACCCTGGTGCACTTCCTGAGCTAACAGACCATGGATTCTGGTTTTGTGGAGTTATGAGCCTGCTTAGATTCGCTAATAGGTTCGCCGTCACAACTTCTGGCTTACTAATTTATGGTGAAGTTCACAGAAATGCACTCAGATATAGGTATTATGTTATTGTTTAGGATATAACGATATTTTTGCGTCTTAATTTTACCTCCTAGGGCTGAACATGCTTTTGAACTTTCTTATTTGTCAAAAGCGCCATTCACCGAGTTTTTTTCTGTGACCCCATGGTAAACGTGGGTTTCCTAGTGTACTGGGCAGGGTGATGGTGCTGAAATTTTCTAAAAACTTTGATCTACGATTTCCTGTTGTTCCCTGTTGAGTACCTATATATTCCCCCTCTTGTGAAGTGCTAAACTGTGCAAACCGTGTGCAAAGATGTGATACACAAAACTGGATAACACGGTCATTCGTCGTTATCTGTTTTTACTTTTTTTCTCTCTATGGGAAAGAAAAGAATCACAAATTAAGGTGACAACTAATAGGGATCGCTCTGCAACTCGTTCAAAGGTCTCAAAACTGGCGCACCAATATAAATCCAATTTTTATGGCGAACTGGTGATTTTTCACTTGATCGCCGACAACATCACCTATTCCAGAATGCAGTTATTAGCTTTAGATGAACAGATCAGTTTTAGGACCTTTGTACGTTTTACATGGTGACTTTTAGTAGTGATCATGCCATATTGTTGGGAATCCAGGCGTTCCGAGCACTAGTCCACTTGTTCTTTCAAAAAAATTTCGGACATTATCCTCGTATTGATTCCACTTGTTCTGCCCGAGATATCAAAGTAAAGTATCGCAAATTAGCTCAGGATGGAACACATTCGAAATATCTCGAAATTCCTATTCAATCGTTTCCAGGATTTTTAATGGTGTAGAAGACCTTTAAAGTGATTTTGTAGATGTCGCAGTATCAAAAAAGTTGGGCCACAGTTCTGGCAGAACGTCAGTACTTCAACATACAAGCGTCTCGTCTGGATCTGTTCGTTACTGTTCAGGTGCGCAGTTAGCCATACAATGCCTCGAAATCATGCAATCAGTTATTTTTGACGTGACTCCTTGCAGGCATCTTTCCTCGAGACGAATCCCGTCCAGCTGGACGCGAAAGTCCCAGTACGAGTTTGTTTGACATCAAGAGCAGCTCATGCTATCAGGTAGCTGTTAACAGTGTTCCACTCATGGAGGATTCAATCCATACTCCTTCTAGTTTGTCTGCTGTGGTTGTTGGATGCGATGTGGAACGACGACGGCGAGTTCCTCCACTATCCGACAATGCCCCGCTACTTCAGGCATCCAGGAATGGAGTGGTGTTAGAGCCGAACGCTAGCACTTCCCTCGTGATAATGCTGGATTTGTCCACAGCGCAGCTGCAGAAGGGACAGACGTTATGGGTTCGTGTTTTTGGGGGCTTGTTCCGGAATTTTGTGGATACTCTGCTTGTCAGCATGGATACTGCTTTAGATCAGCCGAATCTGCCTGGAGCTAGGTGACCGTCACTCGAAAATGTTCGGCCAGCTCGAGTTCAACCCTGATTTCCCACCCATTTCTTCGCCAAGTCGTATCAAGCCTGAGCTTGGAAGCAGTGCTTTGAGGTAAATATTCAGCCGGTTTCCATGAATTCCCTTTTTGGTACTTAATCCTAGCGATTTTTCAAGGATTGCCGCTTCTGATGGAGGTTTGATAGCTGATGCGTCCACGACCCAGGTAACCTGCTTGGTGGCAGAGATAGCGTCGGCCACCCTGAAGCTGAAGAATACCTGTGGGCATAAGATTGAGGCTGTTCGGTGAGCGGATTATTCATTTTTTCCAGGATTTGATTCATGTAGGCGGTAGATTATTTTTGTTTAAAAAATTTTCTCATCTGCAGTACCGGTTCAAGTAATTTTGATTCATGGACCTGAATTAAACTGAACCTAAAGATGGGTTCATGTTGTAAACATGTTCATGTTGTTGTTTTTAATATATTTCTGTAGCAGAATGATTCTTTGTTACAAGCTCAAACACCCTCACTGGGTTGGGCTGTCAAATACCGGAGAGGCCAAGGCTTCCCAAGATCTCTTTCCGACATAAAGCATGTGGAGCAATCCATAGGTGCGATAGGGTCGAGAACGCCCCTTGCGAAAAGTGAGGGGTCACCAGCGAAAAATGGT
>KN730964.1:0-13116 GCA_000816745.1 Ancylostoma duodenale | reverse complement strand
AGAGAATGACGTCGTTATAAAAATTTACTTCGATGAGAAAATCAAGCCCTACATTTCGGCAGGCCACGATGGCCCATACCCTTCCCTATTTATGGGTCTCAATAGCAACAATGTGGCAATATCTGTCAATCTGCGTATTTTGCAGAAGAAACCTACTCGCTGATTGTTGTCCACTTTCCTATTGGGAAAATGTCTCTAAAGTAAATTGGGTGATGATCGGTTACAATGAGAGCGTAGCCAGTAGCCGCAGTTTTCGTCTTCCCTATTTCTTATTACCCATGCATACAAAAAATCTTGGGCACCATTTGAACGAGCACTCTTCTCGCTTTGCAAATTGTTCAACCAATTGACCTCTCCTTGAAGAATTTGTGGTTTTTGTAGCGGTGATAATGGCCTGCCGGATATAATGGAGCGGGGAGGGGGACTTGGTACTGTTCGATAATATGACTGTACTACGTACATGTTTTGACTTGTTTGCATTTTAGGTAACTACTATACTTTAAAAGAGCTCACAAGTCGGAGCGTTCTGGACGTGTCAACTAGTAAGTCAGAAGGTGTAGGATAGGTCATATTATCGAATTTGGCTAGATGCCCCCCTCCACTCCATTTTGCCCTGTCCTGCCAATTTCAAAAATGTGTTTCAAGGCCATGCGCTCCATAGGAACAGCCTCTTTCAGAATCCGGCCTTAACTCAAAAATGCTTTAAAACTTTTGTTTTATCTGGGAAAAAACAGCAGAACAAAGCATGTGGTCGCAGCGAAGGATTGATTGAGCAAACGTTGTACACTAACTTATGCCCCTCTCTGTGATGAAAAGACACATTCACGGATCATCCAGAATACGTAAAATACATCATTTGCTACATCATTTGCAGCCAAACCATTCCTCATTTACCCGCAGTGGACCTTTCATAGGTAACTTCTTTTCAAATTGCAACTTTTCTGCTCCTCATTGGAGCAAATAAACTGCGAATACTTGATCACAACCGATTTAGTCTAATATCCACTGGGAATGATTCATTTTAAGACTGTAGTAGTGGACAATTGATAAGGGCTTACTTTTGACACATGGAGAGGTGAAGGAGGTAGACTTTCCAAGAAGAAGTGGGATGGCGTAAAGGACACCGGAATAGTAGGGTTCTGAGTAGCAGAATCAGCGCTTATGATCTAATTTTCTTTTGGTGGTCAGCATCCGAGAGAAGATCATCGGAATTGTTATGATTAGTATGATCAGTTGCTGAGACTTCCTTTTTTACCCGAATGCGAGAAATACCATAAATTTTTATTGCATCAAATCTGAATTAAAGCTTGTTTATTACTTGATGAACAGATATGAATCAATAGTGAGTCTCTTGTAAATCTGTATATTAGGCCTTCACGTCCTAGAGATTACACAGCAACTTCAGATCTCTTTGTCGTCCGCAGTGCTTTCGCCATATGTCCTCTGCCGCTTAGTTCCTGTGTTTTCTCGGGAAATAATCTCTCCATTGTTGATCTTCGCCTTTGCCTGGATTTGTCGGAATGTTTTGTTCTTTCCATAACTGGCGCTATTGGTTGCGGTGTACGGGTGGCGGCCGCTTCGGTAGCCGCAGCCGGCGGTTGAGCTTCAGGAACATTTTCTGGTGACGGTCCGAAGTCTTCATATCCGCCTCCACCATGCTCTGAAATTATCAGGAAAAAGTGGCTTGTGTAACTGATATTTCGACGGACTCTGTGGAATTCAATGGATGGAGCTTTCTCAAGGAAAGTTCAGGATTTTTGAACATTTTACCCCGAGCTTTACCTTGGCGTTGTTTACTCCGAGGTTAAGTATTACTCCCATTTCCGGTGATGAACAGCACCCCAGGTATATAAACTTCTTGATGAATGTCAAAATGAGAGTAAACTTCGGGTGTAAACGCGATTACTACGGGTAAACTCAATGATGAATGTCTGCCGTTGATACAGGTCAAATATTCAATTCGTCCCCATATCCGCTCAATCCCTTAGCTATAATCCTCTGCATCTCAGCCACTCACCCAGTCTTTCTGCTTCAGACTGTGATTTTGCTTGTTGATTTTGGGGCAATTCAGGTTTTGTTGGTGGTGATGTTTGGATTTTCTCTAAAATGAAATAATTTATTAGGAATCGTTAAAATATTAAAAAAATAACTAAAGACAAACAATTTTTCTGGTTTAAAACCATTATAGCGGTGATTTACTCACTTTCTTCCGTCGGTCCTCCCAAATCAGGTGATGGCTTTGTTTTGTTTCCCGCTTCCATTGACTGTCCCTTGACTTCTTCAACCAGAGAGCCAGAATCCATACCGATTGCCTTTCCTTTCTTTCCCTACACGAACAGGCTATTCCATGCACAGGAAGCTATAATGGGCATAGGTACCACTGTTAATACAGCTCGAATTGATCTAGCAGTCTTCAAATTTTCCCCTCCTGCTTTTTTCCTTCGACTACACATTGCAGTAACGAGAAAGGTCACGAGAAAGGACGTAAGGAGTAGTGTAACCTGAAAATTTCTTGGTTAACAGCGTTTCAGCGTTTTAACAGCGGTTAAGTGCGCTTAGGAAGGCTTGCTGTTCATAATATGAATGTATCGTACTAGTAGATCTACTTGGAAAGCCGGACAGACGTTAATTTGTCTATGGAGGAGAGGAAGACCACCACAGTCCCATACGGAGTACATTGAACGGAATGAATTGCACCTACTCATACTCATTTCATATTAATCTTGTCATGAAAACTGTGATAATGGCGATTAAGGGCAGTTTATACTAGGGTGCGTGGGTCAGACGCATTCTTGTGCGAAGGATGTTCCATGAAGATCGGTCAATGCGTCATGTGCATCCTCTATAAAAAGGAGATGTGGCCGCGACGAGGATGCGAACGCGTGCGTATGAGCTGCGTCAGCAATGCGACTCGCCCTATTCTTCGTCAAACAAGGGCAATTTATAGTTTATAGTTTCTCAATCTATAGGTTGGGAATAAGTTCGTGCAGTTTTTCGTGCGCATTGAGATCAGTATTATCCAAGAACGATGTCAATCACACTGAATGAGATACAAAGTATCTTTCCTCTACTATTAATGCTGCCGGAGACAAAACAGTTTGTAAGGAGGCCCCGGCACCAGGTCTTCCACTTGCCAAAATCAAAAAGGGGTCCCCTTTGAAAAATCAAAAATAAACGAAGCCCCATTTGAATATAAAAGCTCCAGGCACTAGCAAACCTCAAAATCTTTCCTTCAAATAAGATTAGATTAAATTGAGGATTCAGGAGCGAAGATGAAGGCTAGAGTGATATATCTCCAATAGTAGTAATATTAGAGTGGTGAGAAAGTCTTGAGCCGTTTGACAGATTTTTTCTGCTTTATTTTATTATTCAGCATACAAAGGAATATAGTCAACATTATAATCACCATGGTTAATCACTGCAGTGCCCCACCTGATGGGCAAGTCAGCGGTTCCCTTCCTTCCTACAGAGGCTGGGATTCAAAGAAATCGCTCATCGCCCTTTCAACATCCCCTACTTTGGTGAATTTTTTCTTAGCTAGAAATGCCCTGAGAGAGAGGCATGTGGTAATCGGAAGGGGAATGTCAGGAGAATAGCACTGGTGGGGAACCGTGACGCAGCCAGCCCCTTCAATTTTTCATTGGTCTCCTTAGCTATATGGAGGCCTAGCGTCATCTTGGAGTGGGTGAACAGAAACTCGTCTCGACCGTTTTTCTCTAACAACATCCGCGACTTTCTGGAGCTGATTGGCATAAGTGCTACCGGTGACTGTGTGTGTTTTCGGGAGCAGCTCATAATACAACATTCCTGGCGAATCTTGGAAGAGTACGAGATGTTTGAAGAACGGTTATGGGCAGGGGGAGTATTGGCGAGTATGATAAAAGGATCATGCTCTTATCTGTATGGGTTTTTAATATACATGTTTTCATGTATGAGCATGATAATTTGCAGTAACAGTGAAACTGTGGAATGAGTTAGGTTCATTTCATTACATCATACATTGCAAACAGTGTTTTCATTAGCAGCTATCAGTGAGTTATTCCATGCTTGTCACAAAATTTGTTGGACTCCTTCACTGTGAACTGTCTTCCGTGGTCGACACGACTTGGACTCCAGAAATCGAGCAAAGAACATCGAGATACTGATTTTCGTCACCTTGCCTTGTCCGTATGTGTGGCGGTGAACTTTCGAGTAGCAAGTATTGGGGAAAGTCCCTCTTTCCCGATCTAATCTTACATAACATAATTCTTCTTTGAAGCGCTGAGGCTTGGGCTTGCACCACATACAGCTTTCTCGATTTCATCTCCATATTATGCAGGATCACTGCCTCAAGCTCGTACGCCAGTTTTGCCGTCCGGCTAATCCCGAATTTCCGGACTTCTTTTGATGCTCGCTTCGCTTACATCCTAACATTGAATACAACCAAAATCTTAACACCTTTCAGGACATATCAACCCACATCCTCCTTAGCTACCCCAACGCTGTTCTGGAAACTATCATCCATTTGTTTTACGTACTCGAGATATTTCGCTTTGTACCACTTCTTGGCGCCGCCGTGGGAGGGGTGTTCAATGATGGAAAACGAAATCCTTCCAGAAATCCACTCGGCAACGGCAGGGACAAGATGAAAAGCTCAGACCGGTTAGAAAACGGTCTTACCGTAATCTCCAAGCATAATCATTCCATACCACCCTCTGCAAACTAAGAGTATCTCCAGACTTCGCCGGCAATCGTGGCGATCGCCACGACAGCAGGTTGCCGTCGCGACGCCACGACCGCCGGCGATCGCCACATGGATAAAGCGAATGAGGAGACCCCAGACGTAAGAGAGATGCTTATAAAAGGGGCGTGGCAATCGATAGGCATCGCTTCCATTATCGCTATTGCTCACGTCGCCAGTTCATTTTGAGCCCATCTTCGAGAGTACGGGCGATGAGCTCCGTTTGGCAGCAATCCATGGCGATGTAGCGTGGCAACCGATATGTATCATTTCCACGATCCTTATCTCTTATATCGCCGGCTCATTTTCACTCATTTTAAAGTGGCGAAGTGTGGGGATACTCTAAAAATCGGCCCTGATAGATGGGCCTATAGTGAAGTGTCATGGCGGTGAGTTGAACTCCAAAACTCACCACCACGCTTTAGGAGATGATTGCATGTTAGCTCACATAATAGCAGATCATTGCCATCCACGTCGCTGCTAGAGCACGTATATGCGAACAGAAGAGATCATCGCCCTGTTAGGGGCTGATCGCCTTCTCATGCAGTGGAAATAGTGTGAGAGGTGAGTGGACGAAGAGTTAGCTACCCCGAGCATCTCACTCGGTGTCTACTCGCCTCTCCCACTATTTCCGCAGCATGAGAAAGCGATCACCTCCTAACAGGGTGATGATCGCATATTGCTCTAGCAGTGACGTGGGTGGCAATGATCTCCTATCCTAAACTCCGTGGATGTGAGTTGGCATGCAATCATCGTCTGAAATGTGGTGGTGAGTGTCGGAGTTTAACTCACAGTCATGACCCTTCAGAGTATCTCCAGAGACGTCATGACCCTTTAGAGTATCTCCAGAGACGAAGAAAGGCCAGGAGGCCACTCGGAAAATCTTACGTAAAACTGACTATTCTATTCATATACTTGTGTATCAAAGCACATGAACAATGGCAAGCACAAAATAGTTGTGGCTAACAGGAGAAAGTATTGTTAACAATATGCGCCAATACTTTTTGGCAAGCCTGTATTGATCACAAAAATTTGAGATTGAAGATGAGAGATGAAAAGAAGGTGGAAGTCTCTGTCTCATCTACAGAACATTTCTCAGGTGAATCAATGTGAGCGAACCGAGTATAAAGAAGAAATGTCCGTATGTTCGGCATGAGCCGGACTAGTGAAATATGTTTTGGATATCCTACCCACATTTTATACCTGGCATTTTTAGCGATTGAATTTGCTGTTCGCACTTGTGCATAATGTCAATCTATCCCTTCGTGTTAGAGGCACTAATATTTTCCATTATGACAGTAAATGTGAAGAGTTCCAATTTGGTCCCAGATTTAACCTCCATTTATTACAGAACAATTATCTGGTGTTTCTACAAATTTGAAGAGTGAGGAACTGCAACTACGAAGGCAAGAAGAATTTTGTTTATAGACATGGTCAAGCGTTATGATAGTAACCAGCAGTGGCGGACGTGGGAAGGGGCCGGAGGGGGGCGTGGGAAAAAAGTGAAGTCGCAGCCGCTTTTTGGGCCCAGATGGAAAATAAAATACCAGAGGCGGACCCAGGGAGGACGCAGGGGACGGTCCCCCTGCGTCCCGCCACTGGTAATTACATATTTTTGAATGAATGACCCAACCTCTACCTGGAAAAAGTCTGCATTATGATTCATTCAGACACCGGTGCCGTCGAAGAGCAGGTCAAATTTCAGACACCGGTGCCGTCGAAGAGCAGGTCAAACACCCATAGTTCGCGTACTTTTTGAATTGGGGGAGCAAGTATCGACGTGGTTTAGCAGAACGTGCTGCTCATGCCCCCGACGTGCTGCCGTACGCTGGCATCCTTCAGAAGTGCTGCCGTCCACTGGGACCGTTATAATACGTGTATATGTAACCAATCAACGGCTTCATCTTCTCTTGCTTTCACTTTCATCTTAACATCCTTTGAGCGGTGGTGAGTGTAGGACAACTAGGCAATTTAAAGGCACTGTGTCAACTAATGAGGGGAATAACAGGACCCGGTCCTGCTCAACTAGCTGATTCCAACCCTATTTTGTAGGTCAAATTGGATACTGGAGCGGACGAGTTTCCTTGGTAGGAAGCTAGAAAAAGTTAAGATTGCACATTGAAATGCAGCTCATCCATCCTCAGCAGCAGCTACTATCGAGTGAACAAGCATTGTTTTGTTGGAAAACTTTGCCGCACCCTCAGCAAGCTCTTCCTACGGAATGAAGCCTCTCGTCCACTGGCAGAGAATTTTGAAATTGTTGTCCAAATGAACCCGTAACTTTTGGGGTTGACAATGTCCCCCTGAAAGTTAAAGTACATCGTTGTGCTCAGCGGCTCGCATATGTTCAACTAATTCGGGAATCTCGAACGCGATCCCTAAGCTGATACAATGCCTTTAGTATGAGAACCAACCTTTTTCAAAATGTTGACGTCTGAAATATTGGGTTGGGAAAAAAAAGAACAGTTCATTAGGTTTTTTATGAGCATAGAAACCACTACTTTCCACGAACAATGACAACCACAGAGAATGCATTGCATAGCTTGTGCCCTCTTCTATTGATGCTGCTAGAGACGGCAGCCAGCCAGCTCCATATCTTAAATTTTTTTTTGTTTGAGACAACTCAATTTGTAGCCCGCAACCGCAACTCTTGGGTAAACTTTGTGAAATCAATAGGAAAGTGAACAAAATAAGCTGTGTATGACTGCACTAAACCTGTAGAGTCGGTGGTAGTAAAAGACCCCTACACTCGAGTTTCTTTCTAGTCATTTTGATGAAATTTGTGCAGAGAAGTCGAGCATACCCAATATGACCGATCACATCTTATCAAGCATTTTGGAGTTTTGCACAGAATGCGTTAGCTAAACTTACACATTGTTGAGAGTTGGCATAGTAGTGATGATTCCTTACATCTAAAGCAACCTCAGTGGGTAATCACCTTTATGTCCCACAAACTGGGCGTGCAGAACGAAAAGCAGCTTCAAAGCCAAATTTGTCCAGTCTGAAGTGGGTTTACCACCTCTATGCTGTCCGTTCAGGAGTAAGGGCTTCTTTTCAAGCGTCGTCGACATCCCCAACCAATTGAGCCACATTTGATCCACTATTTAAGTTGAACGATAGTCGGTTGCGGTTAGGTTCAATTTTGTTGACATGATTTGCCACAATCCCTGTTGTAGAAAACAAGGGAAAGCGAGTATTGAAAAATGTGGTTGCAACGGTTGCAAAGAGCAAATCAAGGGCTACAAAATGACTATGAAGCAGGGTTCATACCACCTTGAAAAAACAAGTTGAGAAAAAAATCTAACGAACTTATTCCCCAACCTAATACTACGACATTTGGTATTATGAAAAATGTGCTTTGCGACAAAAATTAAAAAATAATGCTATTTATCCCACTTCATTGTCATCACGCTCCCCCACCCCTCCCCGATTACTACCCCGCCTGCGTCCAGTCCCACCGGGTGACTCTGTCAAGAGTTACCAGGGTAAAATGGAGTTGGAGGGCCACTTGGTATTGGTCGATAATATGACCTGTCCTACACGTTCTGACTTGTTTGCATTTTAGGTAACAACTATACGTTAGGAGAGCTAACAAGTCAGAGCGTACTGGACGTGTCAGCTAGCACGTGTAGAACAGGTCATATTATCGACTTATAACAAGTCCCCCCGCCACTAACTCCATTTTACCCGGTTACCATCGCACCGTTTGACCGTGTTCATTTAAAACTGTCATCAAAAATGGTGTTTTTAGATGGATCGTATTATACTCCTAGGTCTAGCAGTCTACTCTAAAATGGTTGACGGAGCCACCGGTAACTGATCTTCAACAGTTTTAAACAAGAAATTCGTGCGCAAGCTCTGCCGGAAACTAACATATTGCTAGGACAGCCACAGAACTCGAGCTTAAAAGACGATACTGGAAAGCGTAAATGATTTCATAGCTGTGCGCATTGTCATTTGATGACATTTGATCATATATAGATGTATGATGTCCCGCACTAAATGCTTCTGTACTTGAGCGAAACCTCTTTCCTTCTCTACTTTCTTACGCTTTTCACCGCTTTTCTGTCATCTTCCTTTTTCCTGGCTAGTGCTTAAACAATTGCTCAGTTTTGCTCTACCGTTCACGATTCACAGGAGAACCAGAGTGGGATCCTTTTCCTCTTCGAACGAGTGGCCTCTTCGCAACCGATTGACGGTGGTTTACCTCTCACAAGACGTGTTCCAAAACTTTCTGGCTCCGCACACGCGGCTTCTAACTCATTACAAGATGAGCCTTCCTTTTGTCACGAGAAGTGTTCCGATCTTAGAGCTTCCTCTAGTGCGTCGTGGGTGATAATGGGTTGTACAGCGACCAAGAGAGAAAGAGTCGTGATGATCATGTCACACTTCTCATGAGTCTCAGCATGATATATTCATGTTTGTTGATTAGTGATGCAGAGTTGTACAAGAGGTTGTTAGATTTTTTAGTAACGGCTAACGTTTCGGTCGACTTCGCCTTCGTCAGAGCCTGAAAGGGTGAAATCGATAGCGATCTATCGGGACAAACGTCTAACCAGAGCGACCACTGCTAACCGGCGCAAGGATAGTAAAGTGCTTATCTGATTGTGAGATCAAAAAAGGTGCCTTGAGTACGGATTGAGTTCTCGTGTGATTGGGAGGCACTCCTCCTGCGGCTCATTTCTGGACGACCTTGGCGTGGATTCAGAATGCCGCAAGGGCTTTGCACGCTACAATTTTGTTCACTTCGGCCAAGATAATGATCGTAGCATCAAAATCAGCTACGCTGTGATACCGTAACCTTTGACCACGTAAGGCTGTGGAAGGGCGTTTGTTTTCGCCAACCAGATGTTCCTTGATACGGATACATTATATGACGCTGCCAACTAATTTTCCGCGTGAAAATGCAAGTTGGGAATGAATGACCACAATCCGGACCGTTCGGGTTATGGCACAGCGAAAATGAAATAGTGGCAGAACTCGAAGCGTTCGGATTTTGCCATTCATTCTCTACTTTGCATTTTTACGAGGACAAATTAGTTGGCAGCGTCATATATACTCAGCGCAGCATTCTCTACACGATATCAGGTAGAAATACTTGAAATCATGCCGTCTCACTCCTACCGTCTGGACAGATTTTACAACTAGGCGCAGTGCAGCTGCTCTCGCCCATGCGACTACGGGCGGACTTTTGCTCAAAGTTACTGGGTGGGGCTTCCAAAATTGCTATAGTGTTTCTCAAACCAGCTCTCATACACCACCGTATGACAGTGTTTACTTCATTGAAGAAAGAAAAGGCACTACCCAAGTGAGTTTCTAATATAAAACAATGAAAGAACTTTTTTAATGAGTCGTAATGTTTGTGCTTTGTACAAGATTTTAACGAATTTTGTTCAGACGCTACCTTCAAGAGATTCTGCAATACTCCTGCCAACTTCGGAACAGGGAATTTGATTGTAAGTTCAAATTTGATTGTAAGTACGATTATGTCAAAAATTAGAATGGAAACTTGGAATATTGGGAACGTTTTTTTTTAGAAAAATATGTTAGATACTAGAGCAAATTTGAAAGCCTGCAGGATGGCAAGCGAGACTTACATATTTCATAATGAGGAAAAGTGGAAGTTGCTCGTGTAGAAGGCATTTCAACCTCGTTTTCAAGAAATTTCGAGGAAATTTCATACTCGTTTCCTGTCGGCCTATTAGTCGTTCCATGAAGCGGGCCGTCTACGGACACTTACCATCCACGTTGCGTTGGGCCGTTTTGCCTTTCAAAGAAACCAAACATGTTTTAAAAGGTGCTCTAGGTCGCTCTACCACCTTATTAGGTATATTAGGTCAAAGCTGAAATGTCCTGTCACAGCAACACGATATCGCACTTATAAAGGAAGTAGTACCTTCAACAGAAAATTGTCCCTTCAGCCATCAAAGTAGTAAGGTATGAGTGTAAAAGGCATCGAAAAATCAGACTGCATCTCGGAATCTGCCTTCTTTGGAGTCATCCCAAATACCATTAAGTTTTTGCGAAGGCCGTAGCGAAGAAAGCAGTTGCAGCTACAAAGGCGGCACGATATAGAGCCCTGTAGGAGGAGTTAGATACCACCGACGGGGAGAAGAAGATCTACTGTACTGCTAAGGCAAGGCAACGCGCTACTGAAAATCTCGGACATGTAGTGCAGATCAAGGACAGTGACGGACATCTACTTCATCGCCTTCCTGACATACTTAGTCGGTGACGCGAACACTATCGTGCCATGTGCAGCGAGGAGTTCCCTCACACGCCGATGCCGACTGGCAATTTGATGTCAGGACCAGTGCCACCAATCAAAGAGGAAGAGGTTGCAGCCGCGTTGACAAGAATGAAAAACGGAAAGTCATCTGGCTCAGATAAGCTACCATCTGAAGTCTGGAAGGTAGCAGGAGGCGCAGGAACCCGCTGGCTTTCTTCTTTTTTTCAACGGAATAATAGCTCAAGGGAAACTGCCCGAGTCGTGGACAAGCAGCACCACAGTACCTATTTGGAAGGGAAAAGGAGACATCGCAGATTACACGATGTACCGACCGATAAGGTTGCTGTCTCATACGATGAAGATCTTCGAACGAATTCTGGATAGCCGACTCCGCGACATTGTTGAGGTTGCACAGAACCGGTGTGGGTTCGTCAAAAACTGCAGCACAACCGAGGCAATCCACGCAGTCCGACTACTAATAGAAAAGCATCGAGAGAAGAAGAAGACCGTGCACCTAGCTTTTCCCGATCTCGAGAAGGCCTTCGGACACCTTAGGCTCTAAACTTCAAAGTTTGCCATTCCTCACGATTTAGAGTAAAGTTATGATTGTTCGAGTTTTTTGACGCACATGTCAAACCAACCATTCATCCTTTTAGAGTTATTTAAACTGAGCACTATTTCTTAGTCGATTAAATGTCCTAGGAGGAGAACACGTGTCAGTTGACGTACAAAGTTGTGACGGAGGATGAAACCGCTGCATTCAATTTCTGCGATAGACAACATCCATTCACCCTTTTATCGGCCACGAAGGACGGGCCTACAACTACTTGCAGAATAAGTGAGTTCAACTACGTATTGTACCCAAATAACGCACATTGAGCGGCATATATTCATTTTATTTATTTGTTTGAAGGCGCAAACTAATGCTTACGCGGTTGACTTAACATACGTACCTCGGCCACATAGGCACTACGGTAATGCAATAGGAAATCACTGACGAGCTTACTTGAGCTCCCGTAGGAGCCACTGGGCAAAAATTATGGACAAACAACAACACCGTCTTAGACAATGTATGCTAATATAGATGTCTCGAATCGAACTCCTTTGTTGGCCTCTGCACTTCCCCTGTAAGATGAGAATTCATTGGGAAAATTCAAGAAATCAGAAGTGTTCCTCGCTGTTGCTACTTCATTTCTGTGCACTAGGTCCTCATAATTAAAGTGTCGCATTCGATCTTTTGAATATCCGAATACTCGAATAAACGAATACCATGAAATCGCCCAGTATTCGAATTTTCGAATAATTGACGGCCTCCGAATATTCGGGTAAACGAATATCTAAGGGTGGTCGAATATTTGAATATTCGAGTATTTCAAATGGTCGATTTTTTCGAACATATGTTTCGAATAAAAAATCTTGGAATATTATAATAATTATCCGAATATTATTCGATTCGGTCAACACGCTGCTCATATGCCTCAACATGAGCGTTGGAAAAGGGGGGATCTGCGATTACCACCCAAAGATTTTCTAAAAATACTTTCCTTTCTAGGAACCTACTACATGTGCAAAGGATCTGATGCCTTGATTGGCAACAAATGCTTAATTCCTAGAGTAGCTGTAGAGTATGCGAAGGCGAAGGAGAGCTGTGGACGCGATTATAGCTTTTACACTGTCGCTAACGGCTTCGAGCAGAAATGGATAGCAGGTAGTTTTACACAGCTAATTTATTTAGTTTCAAGCCTGATAGTCCAGCTAATGCCGGACTCTCAGTCCCTTCCTAGAGTACACTTTGCTCGCTTTGTCGCAGGATAATATGATCACTACTACTCGTCGGTGGACCGCTCGCACAGCAGGGAATCCATTTTGTGGGGTTCTCCCACTTTTGTGGAAGTTGACTTGCAAAATATAACCCTGATATCGATACCTACAGCTGTATTTCTACAACAGCATCTGGTGTGTGTGTATGTGTGTATGTGTGTATGTGTGTATGTGTGTGTATGTGTGTGTATGTGTGTATGTGTGTACGTGTGTATCAGGGCTGTGCGTTAGAAAAATTTCAGATTTCGTTAATCCGTTGATTCGTTACGTTAGGCCAAAAATGGCCGTTACGCGTTAATGCGTTAATCCGTTAATCCGTCAATTCGTTAGAAGACGGATTTGTGGA